>PVIJ01011408.1:0-54842 GCA_004024925.1 Scalopus aquaticus
AATTAAAACCACAATGAGATACCACCTCACGCCAGTGAGAATGGCGCACATTAATAAAACAGGCAACAACAAATGTTGGCAAGGATGTGGAGAAAAAGGAACTCTCCTACACTGCTGGTGGGAATGCAAATTGATCCAACCACTATGGAAAGCTGTATGGCGTTTCCTCAAACTGCTAGAAATGGAACTTCCATATGACTCGGCAATAGCACTACTGGGAATATACCCAAAGGACACAAAAACACTAATCAGAAAGGATACATGCACCCGCATGTTTATTGCAGCACTGTTTACAATCGCTAAGGTATGGAAACCCAGATGCCCAAAAATAGATGACTGGATCAAGAAGATGTGGTACATATACACAATGGAATACTATTCAGCATTCAAAAAAGACAAACACATGAAATTTGCAGCAACATGGATGGACCTAGAGGGGATCATGATAAGTGAAATAAGCCAGAAAGAAAGAGAAAATTATCAAATGGTTTCACTTATAACAGGAATATAGGGGAGCCAAATGAGAAAGCGACATTCAGCAGGGTAGGAGGGGAGGGGTAAGGCTCAAGAGGGGGGAAAAGGGGAGCACAGAGGACTATGGTGATGGCTCCACGGGTGAACAGGTGGTGGGTTACTTATGAGGAACACACAATAATGTAAAAGATATGAATAACAAAAATAAATAAAATATCTATTAAAAATAAAATAAAATGATTAAAAAGATTCCTTAGTCCACTGTCGATTTGTACTAAAGCATCTACTAACAAAATCTACCACATATTGAACACTTACGGTGTGTCAAATCCCATGTGAAAAACTTAACATACATTATCTTAGTTAATGCCCACCTAACCTCGAGGCAGACATCATTAATTCCAACCCACTGGTGAGCAAACAAGAGTTCACAGAGTTTAAGTAATACTTCTAGATCACAAAGAGCACAGCAGCAGACAGGATTTAAATCATGCTTCTAAATATTAAACAAACACTTCTTCAATTATTACGATATAGGTGTAAGCTGCCTTGCTAAGTAGTACAATGGATATTAATTGAAAAACACAGCCCTGTAATCAAGAACATAATGTCTAATAATTATCAGAAATGAGCTTATGAACAAATAAATGTTACAATAAAAAAGTAGTGCCAATAATAATAATAGTAATATACATAAATGATACATGGAGATGTGCCTATGTGCCAGATGCTGTAAGCATTTTTTTATAGATCAATTAAAGTTCACATTCTTTCACATGGAATTACTCTTGACACTTTATAAAGGAACAAAGATCTCAACAACTAGTAAATGGCAAGACCCATGCCTCTATGTGATACTGTTGGCCTTATGTTATACTACCATACAACATCTTAATAATGTGATTGTATATGTACTGGTGGGTACACTGGGAGTTTAAGGAATAAAGAAATGTATCTACATTAGAAAGAGTATCAAGACATTTTTGATTATTACAGAGGAAAGGAACTTAAAATATTTCAAAGTTTGAAAGTATGAAAGATTACATTGGCATTCTATGTGAATTAGATACATCAACATTTGTCTAGACACGAGGAAAAGTATTGGGAACAATATACTCTTGGTAGCTATTTCACAAAGTGGAATCATAACTTTACTAAAGTACATATCTTAGAAGAACGATCTGTTCAAGTAAAATTCTTTTAAGCAATTATTCCAGGAGAATCCATGAGTTTTGTAAATGAAATTTTCAATATAAAAAAATGATTTTGACAACTCTTCCTAGAAGTTTCAGTTTTCAAGTCAAATATTACATTTTAAGCCATATACTGTTTCAAGCCAGAATGTCTTAAGCCACACTGGTATTTCTATAGATTTAAGATATTAATGGTAGTTAAAAAAAAGCAATCTCCATAAATTGGTCAAATCTACAGCAATATTTAAAAATTCCTATCAAAATTTAGGTTTCAGATGGTAGATTAAGCAAGCATAATAGTCAATATTAAACTGTAGTAATAATTAAGAATACAGGGACACTGTTCTCTAAATCACAGTGACTTATGACACATTTGTCACTCATACTTCATGACCAAAGTAAGCTTCAGAGACTAGACATATTAGCTTCATTCTGGGACCCATATTACT
Organism: Scalopus aquaticus; assembly: GCA_004024925.1. Lineage (NCBI taxonomy): Eukaryota > Metazoa > Chordata > Mammalia > Eulipotyphla > Talpidae > Scalopus > Scalopus aquaticus. The sequence goes on from PVIJ01011408.1 coordinate 2,117, forward strand.
GGAACATCCTCTATATGGGACATTGCATCACTGATGAAAAGGGAAATGGGGATTTTACAAACGTAGTGGTTTTTAAATCTTCCACAGATATTTTACTTGCCAAACCAAGTCACATACCAAGTACAATATAAGTAAGATGGGAATGAATAATCCTCTACCAGGAAAGGACAGATATTTGTCACAATTATAATATTTAGTGCAGATACATTGATTATTCAAGCTTCTCATTTATAAATTAGGGGTAGGTATTTATTAGTATATCCTATGTTTACTGGGACAAGACAATAAAGTTGTGTATTTAAAACAACTAACTCAGGGATTGGCATATATTATATCGGTTGAGTATTAAGTTTTCCTGATAAAAATATCACAACTACATCAATGAATGATTTAGTTGTTTAATTATTCCAATTAAGAAGATGAATGAAAACTATAGAACTCTACAGAATGCTGACAGAATTGGTGATGAAAATTTCAGTTAAAATGACATGGTAAATTTACCATAAAAATGTGGGACCAAATAAACAAAATGCTAAAGGAGAATTGAATAGGATGTACCCACTACTAGTTACAGGCAGGGGACTTGACAGAGATATTGTATTGTTGAAATATTTTCTCCATAAAGGGCAAATATGCCTCAATTTTTCTGGAGAAAGCATCACCATTACTTTTAGGAGTTTACTTTTTTCCCTAATGCTCTATTCATTAATTAAACTGTGATTATAATTTGACTTCCTAAGTAGCCTCCAGACTGGATACAAATATAATGATTAGCTGACTTAAATAATCTAGTCCCTCTAAACCTTTATTTTTTTCCCCATTTTTAACACAACTCCTTTAGCACCATACAAATCAAATCTCCTTTTTACCTTTAAATATGTATCTTATTGTACCCTCATTCTTGTCTACTCTGCTATACTATGTGACAGAATGCATCTCCATGAAAGGAGGAGAAGCACTGCCGCTCAGTGCTGGGGCACCATTTTTCCCATCCATACTTAGATGCAGCCAGTTAGAACTATATTCTCACCATGCCATGAACTGAACTTTCTCAATCATGGCAGCTGGGAAGAAGAAGGTGTAAGGGGATATATATTGGGAGGTGGAGGGAAGGAGAAAGAGAGTTACTTGGAGAAGAGACACAGGGGTAACAGATACAACGGGAGGCTGTTCCTGGTCCTTGGTTCTAGTGGCTTTGGCATTTTGGCAGAGACAGTTGCTTTCTTGACTATGGTACATTTGAATCTTGGGTATCTCTTTCTATTGCAGTTTTTTTGGGACCTGCCTAATCCTTTTTTTGTTGTTTCCCAAAAGAATGTGCCTTAGACCTCGGCAAGCTTTTCGGTCTCAGCTGTCCTGTTTTGAACCAAGTCTGTTTGTGTGGATTTGCCCATAAGGGCATGGGTAATTTCATCAGATAGTTTGATCAGGAGTCTATTATTTGAAATCCTTTCTTCTCTAATCTCTCTCTGTTCCCAATGGACTTTCAAACCAATTAAAGGTGTTTTTGAGCTCCTTATCAGTCTGCTTCCTCTGCCTTTGTGAGTGTGGATGGCCATACTCTTAGAATGTGCAAAGTGGGTTTTCCCCTTAACAGTTAAATATAACCTGTTATATATATTTTCCCCATAGCAAGTAAGGTTTGTCTTGTCTGTGCAGTCAAGGGAAACTATTTAACGGAACCTCTACTTCTTCCCACCTTCAAATAGAGACCTTCCTAATAAGTTAAAAATAAATAAAGGTGTGGAAATGGAGTTAACCCACATATGGCACGGCAGACCTCTCCTGTCTTGCCCACTGCTCTCCTTAGCTGTGTATTTCAGTCAAGCCATCTGTTCTGCTCCCCACTCCATCTCTGGTGGGTCCTCTCACCTGCTGCACTTTTGGTCTACACCCCAGTTCTTTTTAAAAAATATTTATTTATGCATACAAGCTAGGGTACAGGCCAGAGGCATGGGGTGGCATGAGGGCTCACCAGAGACGGAGTGGGGAGCAGAACAGGCAGACTGACGGAAATACACTGCTGAGGGGAGCAGTGGGCGAGGCCGGAAAGGTCTGCTGCCCCATGTAGGAATCTCTCCGGCCAGGTATCGAACTCACATCGCCGCTGCTGACTGCTCCACAATGGAGTGCTTAACTGCTGCACCACCAGGGAGGCCCTACACCCCAATTCTTATATGCATAAATAAAAAAAATCTTTAAAAATATTTATTAATATAGCACCATGATCATTTTTCTTCTACAGATGATTAAAATAAGAATGCTCTGATGTTGCCCAAAATGCAATTTGTCATGAATCCAAGCAAATCTAAAATAAATAATATTCAATATATTTTACATGTTATCAAAGGCTTGGCCAAAATCTACCACAATTCATTTCTGACCTATTTTATATGTTATATGCTTCCTACTGATTCATTCAATTTATTGAGCACCTAAATTATATGACAATCATTGTTCTAGACTCCCGCATAGTTCCTTTGACCTGCATATACCATCACAATACACCTCCATCACAGTTTAACAGATAGCGCATTTAATGAGAATTGTGAATTTCATTTGACAAGAAACAAGACAAAAATATTTACTTTTTGTTATGTCTAACATATCGTTCATTCCTGCTATCCTGTCACCTGCTTTGGTGCCACAGCAATAGTTTATATTTGGGAAATTTTCAGTTTTTAATTTACGATTAGAATTATTTATTTAATTACTGCACAGAAAATTCCTTTTTTGAGTAGCATAGATAGTTACCCGTGGAATTTTTTTGCTGCTTCTGCTTCTTCCTGTGTCAAATCCCTCTTTCCCAAATTTCTTCAACATCTGTCTCTGTGTTGAAAATTTTTACATTAGAAGTCAAGAATTCTTTTCAGAAACAAGTCATTAAATTATATAAATTGAGAAGCATGATCAGTAAAATATTATGCATCAATATGTAAGCATAATAGGCATAGAAATATAAATCTATCCATCTATAGCTATCATCTATCAGTTGATCATATATATAGTCTAAAGTTTCTCCAACCTGTGTTCCTTTGTTATACTTGTTCAAAGTTCTCTTCACTGACTTCTCTGTAGTAGTCAGTCTTACATCCTGAACAAGGTTTTCAAAATCACTTTTCTCTTGATTCTGAATATTTATTATTTCACATGTGATAGCTTAACAAAATAGTTTATGAACTCTTTATTGTTACCTGAAAAATTTTAATCTCCTTAGCTTAAAATGAAACCTTTTTGGCCACTCTTGCCTTCCTGACTATTGTTCTGATGTTACCAATTACTCTAGTCCCCTAGTTTACAAACTTGACTTAATAATAGAATCATTTGTATAAGTTATATTAAAAAAAAGTCTCTCCGATGATTCTAAATCACAAGTAGTTGTTGGGACCACTGCTTTTATCAAAGTAGACTATAATCAAATAAATTCAGTATTGTGAGATAGATTTATATATTTGCTAGGTGCAAATGTGGTAACTACTTGGAGATGAGAATGTTCAGGGATGGGACACCACTTTAAAGTATGCCTATATTCTCTAAGTTAATACTCATCATATGATGCTTTGTTCCAAATAGGTGCCATACAGAGAATAGGGAATCAAAGGGTAGAAGTTAGAAACTACCCTATTACATCACTCTGTGATCTACTGCATAATGTGCTTTGTGTTCCTAAAAATATAGGCTTCCTGGATCTAGAACTCTTGATTTCCAGGGAAAGGATTCTTGCATGAGGAATATCCTTTTTGGATTCTAAAGCTTCTATTTAATTAGTTACTTTAGGCTCATGATGCCAAGAGAAAATAAGACAAGGAAAGGACTCATCAAATTTATAGGACTTAATGATATTGATTATCAGGATGTTATCAGTTTGGGGAAGGATAAAAACAGCTGGCTCAAGGAATCTCCTGGAACATATGTTGGTATTCCTTTGCCAGTACTGTCAGGAAATGCACAAACACAGCAGCCACTGTTTTTATAGGGGTTTAGAACTCTGAAGAATAAGGTTCTAGACTACTTTGACATGTAAACCAGTATAACTAGCATATTTGTATGCCAAGGCTGACAGTATTATAAATTGCTGCAGTGCCATGATCAGCTTCACTGACAGAAATTGTAGTTCTTCCCAATAATCACACTCATGTATATTTATTCAGAAAAGGAGAGGAAACAGTTTCCACTACATATAATTATTTTTAAAAAACAATTGGGTCTGAGCTGGATAAAACATTGACAATGTAAATGCAGTAATGAGCATCTCAGGTTCCCATTCAGAAGAGAGGAACTCATCTCTCTCATCTCTCCTACTGCTGGAAGAGCCGCGTACCGACATTTAGGGGCTAAACTTATCCCTACAACTGAATTAGCCTTGTTAAAAAGGACCTGCCTTGCCCAAGTTTAGGTCCCCTCACTGGTTGCTAGGGGCAGTGACACAATTTGGGTCAACTCTGAATGAACAATTTCTTCAGATTGCCTTTAGCAATTAACTGAGATTTCTGTCATATATACATCTCAGTTCTGTTTTTTGCTTATAGGTTTTGTTGAAAACACTTCTCAATTAGTACCCTTATGTAAATCTCAGTCTCTTTTTTAGGAAACTATACCTCTAATTTTTTTTCCCCACAAAATAGGTATTTCCCTTAGGAATCATTTTAACATTAGTTTTAAAACAATACAAAGTTGAAAGTAAATTGTAGTTATTATCAAAACACATATCGTTAGTACAAAGAAAACATGTGCTTGACTTTTGCTTGACTTATTTCAAATGCCATAAAAGAAGCATAACTAGATCATACACATTGATCTCAAGAGGAGTCCAATCACACTGAATGGTGAATTGATAATATATACATAAATACCAGATATACTAAGTACTGAGCTAAATTAGTATGCATAAGGTATTAAATTAACAATAGTTTTTTTCTAATATTCTGTTTGTTTAAAAAGATCTAATGGTCATTTAAGCTTTGTCCATTTTCAAAATAATTTCAAGGAACATTTACTGATGCTTTATTTTCCTGTCTATACATGTCCCAATAGTGGACAGGGGATATAATTCATTACTATCATCCTTAGCAATGTGGGAAAAGGACAAGTATCAGTAAATATCTGATGGTAAAAATGATGATAATGATAGTGATACTCATTTGAATCTTCTCTTTCCTCAGCTTTTCTTATCTATTTTACAAAAAGAATGAGAATAACTCTTCAATATCAGGTTAGGATTAATAAAGTCTTCTTTCTCTTCGACTTCATATGTTAGAATTGTGGCCTGACACTAGATTGCCTCATAGTTCATTGGAAAAGTCATAAAAACAATTACTATGCCATTAGAAGGGGCTTGTGAAGAGAAGAATCAAAGTACCCTTCACAAAATTGCTAAGACAAGCAAAAAGGACTTTGCAATTCATATGTGTTGCCTCTTACTGTTTTTAGATAACACTAAATGAACAAGTCAAGAAAGGCATGTGAAATGAGGCATGTGTTTAGTCAAGCATGTTGAGAACATTGGAAAAGTGAGTTGTTCAAGGTGAAGATATGAAAAGAACGAACACACATATGAGGACACATTCAAGTTGGAAGATATCAGACATTAGAAAGTATTAACATCCATAACAGACTACTGTCATACTCATTATATCCATAATTAAATGAATCAGAGTTCTTTTCTAATATATAGACAATTCCTTTATCTCAGAAATTTTGTCTTGACTACCATATGCTCAAATATTTTCAAAACTTATGAAATTTGCATATGCCTGAAACTCAGGTGTGTTATAACTGATTGACTCATATTTGTACTAATAAATTCAGGAGATTTATTTCAAACAGATTATTTGATACCTCACTAATGTCACATGAAAATAATTAACTCTTTAAAGTATTATTTACTTCTATTGTTAAAGCAAACTAATAAATACTGTTGACCATCTATAAAAAATATATTTTCTGCTTCATCTCTCATAGGCCTATTGTGAAGATTAAATATGTTTGTACTTTCCAAAGTTCCCTGAAACACCCACCCTTTTCCAACCAGTGTTTAGTAAGCTTCTGAGCAGCCTGTCTGCTAACAAGACTGCAACCAACCAATGTTCTTGCCTGTACCCAAACCCACAACACTCCCAGCCACTCTGCTCTTGCATAAGCCACAGGCGAAAATTGCTGGCAGAAACTGATGAGATAAGACCTAGACTGCAAATGAGTTGTCAGCTGCAGCTTGAGGATTCTTGAAAAGTTCTGCTGGTGGAACTGGCATTGAGCTGACAATAAATGCAGAGACCTCCCTCAGTTGATGCAGCTACAGCACCCCAGGAGAGCTTGTGCCCTTGTCACTCTATAGCAGCATATCCTCTCTTCCTGCCTCCCCTGACCCAATCCTGCATGCTGTGCTTGTGGGCACCCAAGCCTCACTAGCTCTTGAACTCCAGTCACCCTGACTGGTGACAAAGCTTCAGCAATCCAGCATTCTACACCAATACCTCACAATTTTCAAAGCTAACACAATATTGTTATGTAGGAATAGGAAGATGAGCTAGTGAGCTAGTTAATAGAAATAAACAGAGCACCAAACAGATGACAGAGGTATTCATCACAATGGGTGGATCAAGACAAAGCACAGGAAAAAACTCTTAGTGCAACAGAATTAACTAAACTATCTGAAGGAGTTCTTCTGAGCAACAGTCTGGAGGGTTCTCAAAAAATTAAAAATAGCTGTACCATATGATACAGCAATTCCACTCCTAGATATCTATCCAAAGATTATTAAATAAAATTATTCTGAAAAGATATATACACTCCTATGTCCATATGTCCATTGCAGCGCTATTTATAATAGCCAAGATGCAGAAACAACCCAAGTTACCAAGGGCAGATGATTGGATAAGGAAGATGTGGGACATAAAAAGGATGAAATTTTACCATTTGAAACAACATGGAGGGAACTACGTTGAGCAAAATACATTAGAAGGAAAAGGACAGCTATCTGACGATTACCTTCATATGTACAATGCGAGGGAACAATGTAAAGGAAGAGTCCAAATCAAACTAAAACAAACCCTTGGATCTGACAGGAGAAGTGCACATCAGAGGGGGAGGTTAATAGTGGGGAGTGGGATGGCTGGTAATGGTTGGGGTGGTGGGTTGAGAACATATGGAGGGGCTCCAACGGTCTGTATTAGAAGGTTATTGGTACTTCAGTGGTGAGCAAGGCATTGCAGCATACACTAAAGCGGTATGAACTTGTACTCTTAAACCATACACTGATATAATCTAAGGATACCTCAATTTTAAAAAATGCCTGCGCAATATTAGTGTTTTCTAAATACCTGCAAAGACACACTTTAGGTATGATTATTTCAGGATAGTCTAAATAAGCACACTGAAATACCTCTATGTGCAGTTGGAATTATTACTGAATTCAAGCAATCAGACTGCTACTCTCATAAGGTTGAGAATTAAGATCATTGCAATTAATTTTTTGATTATTATATACAAATATAAATGCATACATGTTTCTTCTGCATACTTATTTCATTCTTCTTCAACATAACATCATAATGTTATTTCATCATCTATGCATATCAGAACCTTTAAACAACAAAGAAAGCACTTCTGCAGGCAACAATAAATATAAAATTGCTGTATCAATCAAATTTGGAGAGCAAAATAATTTTCTAAAGAAAAGGGCTTGGGAACTTGCATTTATATATAATAAAACTAAGAAAATTAGTTGGTTTGCTTAAAATTTGAACATAGAACTATTTCAATTTATTAACAGACAAACAAGACTGATACTTAATTGGATATATCATCATGACCAATGTCAAAATAGTGAAATATCCATGTAACATGCCACCAAGTATGACTCAACTTTTCTTCCTGGCCGACCTTCTCTCCTGAAACTTTCAAGACTCCATCCTTATCAAGTAAGGGATGACATGGGGCACAGGAATATTAGGATATGCTTAAATCAAACACATAGTTACTTAATTTTATTATCACCCCTGAAGGTAAACGTAACACCTTTTTCAAGAGATGAACTGGGGTGTAGGCCATAGGTGTGGGGGATGAGAGGATTTCCCAAAGACAGGGCGGGGAGCAGATCAGGTGGATCTACTGCAATACACAGCTGAGGGGAGCAGCAGATGAGACAGGTGAGGTCTGCTGCACCATGTGGTTAGCTCCTTGGCTGGGGATCAAACTCAGGCTATAGTGGGAATAGTGCTGAGACTTAACTCCTAGGCTAGCAGGGAGGCCCATGTAACAATTTGTTTTTTTAATATTTCATATCAGGGGCCCCCCCGGTGGCACAGCGGTTGGGCACTGCGCTGTGGAGCTGTTGGCACCGGCGATGCGAGTTCGACGCCCGGCCAGGGAGAATCCCACATGGTGTGGCAGACCTCTCCTGCCTCGCCCGCTGCTCCCCTCAGCAGTGTATTTCTGACCTGCCTGTTCTGCTCCCCACTCTGTCTCTGGTGAGGCCTCTCGCCGCCCCACGCCTCTGGCCTGTACCCCAGCTTGTATGTATAAATAAATAAATCTTAAAAAAATATTTCATATCAATAAGGCCACGTTTACTTAAGTGTTTTATTTTTAAATCTCATTAGATTATAATATTTCGTATTTGGTAACAATCAGAAAAGAATCTGTCAATCTCTTTAATTGCCACTAGTAGCACAGATTATATTTCTATACAGGAGAATTACATCTCAAGCATTTGAAATCTTTGTTGAATAATTTAAAAAAAAAGGAAAATTATAAGACCTATAATTATGTGACTGGAAACTGACAAATGGAGGCACTTTAGGGAGCCCTAGAGTTGTGAACAAATATGCAAAGTTTGAAAAAGTATATTTCTCTGACAACTCCACCAAGAAGCTGGATATCAATGAAAAACTCAGTGTTTTTATCCTTTATTTGAATGGGCCCTAAATCTAGTCTTGATAAAATTTAAAGATTTTTTAACCCCCAACCTCAAAGTTATGCACACATATTCTGACATAAAGGCTGATTTAGGTTGAGTAAGTGGATCAAACACATCAAACAGAAACCTTTTGAGAAAACAAGGCAGACCAACCTATCACTCAGCCTAAGCTATAAGCCAAGACACTTAAATAGAAAAAAAAAATATTTCTGTAAGGAGGGACCACCTAGATTTTACACAATTTTGGTGACTTTTATGAATTAAAAACTATTAAAATTACAAATACAAAATTAGGCATAATATCTTAGAAGAACCACTTCTAATCAAAATGCCATAAAGTTTAAATTAGCTTTATAATAAATTCATCACTAATTGTTAATTTTTCTTACTACACAGCTGCATGGAAAAAATGAATACTTTTCAAGTTAATACATTTTATACCATTCTTTATATGCTTAATTCCACAGTTTACTTAAGTGAGAGACACACTTCAAAACTACCTCTATTTTATCGCTGAACTGAAAATTCATGATTAAAAAAGTCCAGTGACCTATGCTTTTGGAGTTAATATTACAACATTAAGAGAACATCTTATCTGAAGTTTTGTTTTAATACTTAAATCAATAGCATAGCATTTTACCTTATGAAAAAAGTATAGTCAATGTTTTATGAGCTGTACATCAATTCATATTTTCATAAGATAGTATACTTTCTGGAGAGACTTTTAAAAAGTCTTTAAATTATTTAGTTTTAAAATATGCCTAATGTGAAATGTTAAGTAATAATTATAGATTTTTTCCTCTTTATTGTGGTTTGATTTACAAATTAATTTTACATGTGCTCATTTGATTCATCCTTTAATCAAGTTGTCAAGTTGATGTTATCCACAGGAAATGGATGAGACACACTGAGAGTGGTACTGCTGAGTGACTTTGTCCTTTATCAAATAGTCTGAGATCAAGTTTCAAAGTGCTGTCTTATGATTTACAATGAGTGGCCCAATGCATATTATGTAGGAAAGAGAAGAGTTTAAAAGTATAAAGATGTTGTAGTGTGCTGGTAAATGTTTAGCAATTGACTCCTGAAAGAGAAAAGGTAGGGAGGTAAGAACTCATTTATAGCATTTTCTAATTCCTGTAGTGCAAACTGTTCCACCTTTTCAATTTTAATGTATCAAAATTATGTCAACTAGCAAAAGTGTTCATAAAATTTTAATATTCAATACTCATGAGCCAGTAAAAACTGGCTCCTTAACTTTACTGGTAAAAGGAAGATACTTCCTTGACTATTATTATTTTGAGGGTTGACCAGGACAATAGAATATGAACTTCACAAGTATATAAAGGAGCTGTTCAAGTGATCAGTTGTAGGAACTGGTTGCGGCAATGAGGTGAGAAAAATGTATCTAATATGTGTTTGTGGCAAAGACTGTTCTCTTCAACATGTTAGAAGATAACTTAGTCATTAACTAGCACAATGGAACTGTGAATTAAAAGGTAACTTGGAGCAGGATTTCAGAGTATTGAGTGCCAAGATAATAAAATTCATTTTTATTATTAATACTCATTAAATCTTATGTATTAGGCAAGCACTGTGATAACAACACAGTAGGTTTTTAGGTACTATTTTTAACCTCTTTTCACAGATAACAAAACTTAGTGACAGAGATAATATGTAAAGTCTTGAAAATCAGACTGGTACAGCTGGAATTCAAATGCAGAGAGTCAAATATGAGAATCTTCATTCTAAACATTAAAATATTTTTGTGTAAAATATTAGGGAAATTTTAACAATAGCCTGTAAAGGTAAGAAAAAAAAATCTGAATTACACCGATGATAGCGGTGATAAAAATAAGTGACACATAAAACTCGTCTCCACTTATGTTGGGCTGATGACCAAATTCCTTCTCCTGCTCCATCTTTACTATCTAATCTTAGTTTTTTAACGTGGTAATTAAGCAAAAATAATCACTATTATCTCATAACCCTACATATGTATTGTTTATGCCCTCTTACATTTTAATTTTATTCACATCCACTTCTATTTAAATTAGATCACATGCATCTATTCTTACATCCTTTCACACTTCAAAGGATGAACATTATTTGCACAATTATAACAAGTAATTTTTTTGTCCATTTTGCTATATGGTCTTCAGTCATCTCATTCAATATTGCAAAATATTCCATGAAGAATATATATTATAATCTAACCATTTTCATAATGATGGTCATTGTGTTTCAACAGTTTATTAATATAGATAACTAATGAAGATTTTTACGCATACGTGTGTGTGTGTGTGTGTGCATGCATGCACGCACACACACATGATTCTTTTGGGTTACTGTTTCTCTCAATGATTTCTACTAGTAAATATTCCTCCTAGGAAAAATTATGTCAAACATATGAATATTTAACTTCACGAATGTTTACCTTACTGTTATTGGCATTCATATTCAAATAGTGAGACAAAGACATAATTTTTCACTTATTTTTAAATTTCTTAATGGCAATAAGCAACAGCAGTGAAATGAGAAGCCTCTCATACTCCCAGCCAGTGTGCAAATTAAAAAAAAAATTATCAATATGTTTAAAGCAGTATAATTTAGTAAGCAATTTAGCCATGTGTTGAAAATAATTTCTTAAGATGCAGTAAAACACAAAAATGCCCAAATACATTCTACAAATTTCTACTTTACAATTTGTTCAAAAGAAACTATCAGTAATGTTTTAAAATACACCTAGAATGATGATTGTTTGGGTATTTTTTATAAAACTAGATATGGAAAATATATAGATGTCCAAGCTTCAGATTAATTATACTACATTCTTATGATGAAACTTTAGACAGCTATTAAAAACCATTTTATGGAAAATTAATGACATGGGGGAATTTTAAAAAAACTAATATTGTTAATTATTATTCATTTCTGATATATTATTCAAATAATGTAATAGCATATGCAACTGCTATTTATTTCTAGTAAAAGGTAATTTGTAATTTTTTCGTTGAGTTTTTCTATAATATCTCTATTTCTCCCTTGCATATAAGCTGCTATTGAATGATAAAAATTATATTTCAATGGGTTAGATGCCCAACTCAAACTACAGAATAATTTCTGGATGTTGATTTGGTTTATTTTTCTGAGTTTACTTCTTTCTTTATATTCCACATGCAGGGAGGGAATCCAATGGATGATAGTAGAGGACTATGGGTACTTTGTTGGTGGGTGTGGAGTGGCAACATACAATAGGTGCTATAGCTCATATACAATGTTGCAAACCAACACTACCTTAATCAAAAATATGACAATTAAAAAATCATAACAAAACAAAAAATAGCAAATATTTTTTTTAAAGTACATGATTACTAATTTTATATTCATTGAAACAAATTTGTTTTCAAAGAACACACTGATTTCTGATTGTAACATTGCTATTTGTATCTGCTTTATTTAAAATTTACTGATGACTTGTTGTTTCATCTATTATTTTCAGTGTTCCTGTTTTTTAGTTTTGTATGTGTTTTGTAAATGTAGCACACTTTGGGATTTTGTTTTGAATCTGATGTGATTTAAAAGATATAGTCTTTTTAAAGGACTGTTTGTAAACATTTATGCTTACTGAGGATTTATAATATCTGGTCCCTCATGAGAAAGCCTTTCTTTATTTTTTGCTCTTTCTCCTCTCCTCTTGACAACTCTCCCCTTCTTCTCATCTTGTTTTTATTGTCCAGGTTTTTAATTAATGGATACATGTTCCTTAAAAGTCAAGGACTTTACCTTTGATCTTTGTAACAAATGAGTGCAAAGTACTTTGATTTCTGAATGAGTGATTCAATAATTGAAATATTGTCACTTCTGTTGCACTAGATACACTAAATTTTAATTTTCATTCATATTAAAATAATTAAAAATTGATATAACTTTAATTACAACTTAAGAAACACAGAAATCAAATATTCTGCATTTAATGGGACACCATGCTTTCACTTTCTCCATTCACGTAAGTATTCATGTAAGTATTCTTTTTCTCCATTCATTTCAAGTACAAGATACTTCAAGTATAATATACTTTGAAGTATAATATACATGTCAAATATAATAAACTTCATTTAATTTTGTAAAATTGTTGTTTTATTCTATACTTTTTAAAATAAGGCAATAAATATTTTTATTAGTAATACTATTGACTTTTTTTAGTGAAGTGTGTACTTGTATCTGCAACTGTGCTAGACCTAGTTTAACAACATTTTTTTATTACGTTAAATTTAAGAATTCTACTCTGTTTTATCTAACTAGGTATCCTATATGGTTCTGATAAATCTGCAGGCTTTATTCTACAGAAAACAAGGCACTTAGCTAGTATGTTCTTTGAGACTATAAATCTGAAAATAACTTTGCATGGTGTTCTCAGGGAATTGAGAGTTTGGATCCTTTCTGACACAACATGTTATGTAATATCCACATCACTGGTTTATGTCCATTATTTGATGATGAAAAGAAAATTTATAACTATGATGATTTGACTCTTTTGAAATTTTGGCAAGATGAGTTTCTAAGAAATGGTTCAGATTCCTCATTTGGTTTCTAATAAAAATAAAAAAAATAATCTTCAGATTGGTGGAAATAAAGATTGGGAATTGATTTATCAGAACAAGGAAAGGGGATACATTTTGCCAAACTTAATGTTGATGTTCAAAGTCTTTTACTTTAATTCCTTGTGTATGAATACCTAAGTCCAGAAATTTACAGGAACAATTTTTCAAGTGGTATCTAGTTCTCTCTCTCTCTTTTTCCCTCCCTCTCTCATTCTCTTTCTCTCTCTTTCTCTCTGCTCTAAGGGTACTGGAACAAGTTAACTGACAACTTACATGTCTTTAGTTCATTAAATTAGTGCTATCAGAATAGGCATATTTCATCTTTATACTTTCTATGACTATATGGGAAAATAACTGACATTCATGACTTTGTTTCCTTATATACTATTAATGATATTTTTCTTAAATACTTGAAATGACGAGACTTAATTGTCTACACATCATAGATTTGTGTTTCACATGTAATCCTAAGCAATTTGGAGGAACTGTAGTTCCATGATAAATTATAATCTGCACTTGAAAAACTTCAGTGTTAAGAAACAACTTAGAAAAATCTATGGCATAAATATCTGTGTGTGTGTATGTATGTGTGTGTGTGTATGTGTATGTGTGTGTGTATATATATATACATATATATATGCACACATACATGTAATTGAAGATACCAGGAACAATTTTACCTCCTTCCTAGATCTTACCAATTCTATATTCTCCTCACAATGCAAATTCTGTCATTATTCTTGATGACTAACATCTTCCAATTAAAAACATTTGCTATGCTTTGTACATCTTATTTCTGCCCTTTTTTCTGCTGCATTGATCCAAAGCAATCACACTGAATTAATTTTTGCTTGAGTAGCTCACTATAAATACAATGAAAACACATATTTCTTTTTGAAAAATCAGATTGGATACATAAATTTCATTAGTTATTAACTAATTACCAACCCTACATGTATTTTTGTAGACCAAATTAGTTATACTATTTTTAAGAAATTTCAATATGGCAAAAATATCAAAATTACTTTTTTAAATTTTGTGCAGTGTGACTATAATATACTATATATAGCAATGCTTATTTACAGTAAAAATTAACAGTGAAAATAAACTTGCCATTAAAAATTACTAGTAATAAGTGATTGAGTCAAAATAATTTCTCTCTTAGGGAACTGGGTTCATCATATTTACTTGTGACTTTTAGTTAGTTATTTTTGTACTAACATGCACATATAATCAAGAGTATACTAAAAGTATACTTCTAGTTTTAGTTGTAAAAGTAATATACTGTAGAATTGTAATTATGAACATAATAAGGTATCAAGTAGACCTAATTGTGAATTGTGCTACTTATTAGTATATGTGACCTTGATTTTGCTATGCCTCCTCTGTAAACCAATAATAGTATCTACATACTGTTGCTGTAAGATTAACTAATATGGTGCTGAAAATTATTATACTTAGTGTTATTACAGGATGCTATTAAATATTACTGTCTAAGAATGGGGTAAGAAAAGATTATTGGTGGCACAGCAGTTAAGCACTGTGCTGTGGCGCTGTTGACAGTGGGAATGCGAGTTCGACCCCCAGCTGGCAAGATTCCCACATGGTGCAGCAGACCTCTCCTGCCTCATCCTCTCCTCCTCTCAGCAGTGTATTTCAGTCATCTGCCTGTTCTGCTCCCCACTCTGTCTTTGGTGAACCCTCTCGCTGCCCCACGCCTCTGGCCTGTACCCTAGCTTGTATGCACAAATAAATAAATCTTTAAAAAAAAAAAAGACTATTGGTTTCCCATTTTGGAACATGTGCAATCAGATGAACTGTTAAAAATTGAAATAACAGGGCCTCCCTGGTGGCGCAGAGGTTAAGCGCTGCGCTGTGGAGCTGTGGGCAGCGGCAGACCTCTCCTGCCTCGCCCGCTGCTTCCCTAGCAGTATACTTCGGTCTATCTGCCTGTTCTGCTCCCCGCTCTGTCTCTGGTGAACCTTCTCGCCGCCCCACGTCTCTGGCCTGTACCCTAGCTTGTATGCATAAATAAATAAATCTTTTAAAAAAATCGAAATAACAAATATGTAATATCTAGGTTTTGGTTCCTGAGTTTTTTTGTGAATATAAATGAGGATGATATGAGCATATGTAGTAACAATGGACTTGGAGAATTTCCCCTTCTTTACATTTGTATTGCTGGTTTGGTTCATAGATGATGTAAGCCACTTGATGGGAGAAATCACATTGGTTTCTTTCACACCCAGAATATTTTAAGGGTCCCAGGGAAGGATATCAAGAGACTTCCCAACTAGTGATTAGACCAAATTTGTCATTCATTTGTTGTGGCTATCAAAGTAACATTTTGTGTCTAGTACTGGCTTTATAAAGAAACTGATATTAAATATCGTAGTGTAAGAAAAACAGAATCATGTTGAGAGCAACTGTTAGATAATTGCTAAATCATGTGTTTTTCACAATTGACACATTTCTTAAATCCTTTATTTTTTTCCGCTAAGATCTAGAGCTTTGCAGTCCCAAACTGCAGCTATTATGTTCATTAGCTGTTTATATTTGATTATGAGTGAAGGTTTATTGTGGGGGTCATTTTGTAATGTATACAAATATCAAATCATTATGTTTTACACCTGAAAACTAATGTAATAGTATATGTCAAATATAACTCAATTAAAGAAAAGAAAAAGTAAATATAATTTGAAATTCAGTTATCCGTCTAACTATTCATATTTCAACTGCTCAATAGCTGGTGACTATGGTAACATAAAGCACAGAATAGAACAAACCCATCATCACAGAATGTTTTACTGGAGAACGCCGATATAAATCAGTATTATTCAACATTGTTTTTGTTATTCCTGTAAAAAAGTCTTTTTGGATTTTTTTCCCCCTAATAGCTCCTCATCATGAAATTTTAATGCCACAGATATATGTGCTACATACTTGAGTTTTTCACATAAAAATAGTGAAACTGCCCATCCCATTGAGAATGCATGATGCATACATATGGAAAAAGAAATTTATTGATCCTAATACCAACACTTTGAGGGCCAGAACATGATTTTACCATGTGTTCACATTTACAGGCTGTATGAATCACTTACTATATTTTAATGCCATAAACATACAAATAATAATAATTAAAATGAGTATGTTGAGGTGAATTTATAAAGATTAAAATCAAACACTCTATTTCTTAATAAATTATTAAATATTCATGACAGATTCTACAACCTGAAAATAATGAACAATTAATAAATTACTCTTAATGAATAATAAATAAATAATTAAATTACTTAAGTTACAATTTTTTTATTTTTTATGCCAAATGCAATATAATAATAAGAGTAGCTGCATTATCTATTTTTCTATCATCCTTCTAGTGGCTATCTCACAGCTACCAAGAATTGTGCTAGATACTGAGAAGCAGAGAGAAGTAAGGTAGTGTCTGCTACTGTAATCTCAAAAGACTAATGGAAGGTAAAGTTAAGATCAGTATCTCAAATTTTCATTCCAAAATCCAAATGCTTGATGCTAAATAATGTTTTGATACATTAATGTACTATGTCTAACTGGTCCCCACTTGCAACAGTTAATTGTAGAATTTCCAACTTAGTAGCTATTGGTTAAACAGCTTGAGTTCAGCAACATGTATGAGTCTAGCAAATGTAAATAATTGTGGGCTAAACTTTTGGAAGTAGAAAAACTGTTTTATAAGATCTTTCACATATTGAATTCATAGAGAGTAAAAAGAAAGATGAACAGAAATATTGAGACCTCTTTTTAGCTTTACCAACAGCTATCTTTTATAGTTTATAAAAACAACAGTTAACTAATATTTCAGTGATAAGAATTTACTCAGTCTAAATTGAGGTTACCATGTATGTAATGCAATTACATTAACTTGGGATTGTTTAATGTGGAAATGGTATGCATTTGAAGGAAGTATTACATTTTCTATGAGCAACTAATGTGAAATAAATTAGTCATTCAAAAAGTAAAATATGGTCAAATATCAGCATCATTCAAAAACTAACATGTTTACAAAAATTCTAACAGATATGATAACCATATTTAAATGATTATGGTAAGAAATTATTTGCCTAAAATAGTTACTGTTGTTTCTAATAGATCTCCTATTTTCACCTTCATTTTTTCTATGCAGGGGCACAAATTAGAAAAGTCTGAGTCATGCTTTAATCATTCCATCTCAAATCCAACTTTTCAATCTTCCTATGGCAATACTTTCTAATCAGCTTTCTATTTATTTGGCAACTGTCTCAGCTCAAAGTTTCATTATGTCTTGATTTGTTTTTAAAAGACATTCAACAATACCCCTTTTGAATATGCACTAACATTCTGGATGGTAACTTTCAATTACTTTTGCTTTTCTTCATGAGAACAAAATTCTTTAAGTATTACCTTTAAATCTTGTCTCTCTTTTTATTCTCACTGTGAGCCATTTGTAGAACAAAACTTTAATCACACTTCTTGCTACTCATTGGAAATGACTCAACAGAAATATCTTGGATTTTCCTATTACTTTAATTATGAAGGTGTATTTTCCTTTGAATCTGAATTCATATGCTACATTCATACTTGATACTATTCTGGCACATTAGGATGTACAGTACCTTCTGTCTACCTATCAATCATCATCTATCCAGTTACTACATTGAAGCCAATTTTTCATGTACAAGGTTTTGAGTTCATTAAAACTTCATTTCTTAAACCCATACATACTCAAAGACATTTCTTAAACCCACTCGTACCCATAGACAGTTAATCTATGACACCGGTCATGAACATGCAATGGAACAAGGAACATCTTTTCCATAAATGGTGTTGGGAAAGTTGGACAGCCACGGAGAAGAAAACATAAGCAACATATTCCTTGATACTGGTCTCAGAGCTATCATTGGGGATTCTATTCCAATGGCAAAGGAAACAAAAGCAAAATTAAACAAATAGGACTACATCAAAAAACTTCCATATTATAACAAAGCACCACAAAATGAAATGACAACCTATTACTTGGAGGAAGATAGCTGTACATCAGTTGTCTGACAAGGGGCTAATATCCAAGTACATAAAATTTCATAGCATTCAAAGCAAAAATAAACAACCCAATCAAAAAATGGGCAGCAGTTCTGAATAGATGCTCCTCTAAATAAGACAGACTGATGGTCAATACCACTTATTATTACGGACATGCAAATAAAAACCACAATGAGATATTACCTTCAATCCTATGAAAATGACATTTATCAAAAAGATTGGAAGCAAATGTTGGTGAGGGTTTGAAGAAAAAGGAATCCTAAATTTTGGTACTGGCTCAGAAAACAGTATAAACATGCCTGAAAATTTTAAAAATAGAATCACTGTTTTGTCCAGCAGTTGTCCTTATAGGTATTTATCCAGAAAATACAAAAATACTGATTTGAAAAGACACATGCTTCCTTATGTTCACTGTAGCACTGTTCACAATTTGTAAGATATAGAAAGAACCTAATTGACCATGACACATGCAGGGGTGGGGAGAGAGGATGAGGTGTATACACTAAATAGACTACTACTCAACTATTAAAAAAGATGAAATGTTGCCATTTGTGACAATGTGGATGGAACTTGAGGTAATGATGCTAAGGGAAAGAAGTCAGTAAGAGAAAGAAAGCTCCCAAATGTGTTCACTCATAGGTAGAATATGAAGAAACAAAGCAAATGAGTTAACAAAACACCACAGAAACAATTCTTAAGACTGTAACATAGAAATGGTGGTTACCAGAGTGAAAGGAGAAGGAGGTTGGGAAGAAAGGGTAGAGGGTGTCTATTTGCTAGGAGTGAATGGTATTAGACCTTTGATGGTGGGTACAGTGCAGTATATACATGCATAGGGGTGTGAAACTATACTTCTGAGACATAAGAGAGTTTTGTAAAGCAATAATAAATCAATCAAAATATATTTAATTTCTATGTCTGGTATCTGGTTCAATGTCTGTCACTATCCACCCAATGTAAAGAAAAATATTTTGATAATTGTAATTCTCATTAGATAATTAGGTGACTGTCTTCTATACCTTTCCTCCAATTTTTTTTTAATTTCCTTAAGGATTTTAAAAATAATCATGTGACTTTAAAATAAATGTTAGTTACTAAAGTTATAATTTGGTCATTCAAAACTTAGATGTTTATATACATTTTAGTAATTGTTCTTAAATTGAAGAGTAGGTAAACAACAATGGCCTAGTGGTTGGAAAAATGCATATGAGAAGTTAAAACTTCTTTTATAGTAAAGGTTGTAAATGCAGGAAGCATTTCTGGGGAGTATTTTTAGTTAACTGCATTGCTAAGAGATTGAAAGGAGAGATTTATAATGATGGGTTGATGTTTTCAAACAATCAACGGACACAAAAGACAAAATTATGACAAATAGCTTGTTTCCAATAGGAATAAGGAGAGTGAGTGTAGGACACCAGGTGTATGGACTGGAGAATAAATTTCATAGTTGCAATGAACAAGAGAATGCAGGTGGTATAAATAGCATGAACTGGGTAATAGTACACAGAAGGGGAGAATGATAAATTTAGAGATTGTCAGTGTGGATCACAGGGTCAGTCCATCTAGTATAAAACTTTTCCTAAGGCAATAACCAATATTTAATGTTCCAAAGGAAGATGAAAGCTCAGAATCTGTACCTAGGCAATTTATTCAATGTTATTTATCAGGTGAGAAATTTATGTATCAGTCATATACATAAACATTGAACATCTTGAATCATGCAGTTTGAATACTCATAATATTTTTTTTGCTGGCATACTGCAATGGTATTAATGAATATAAGGGTTGTCAAACTTCTAAAATAATCCTACATTTGATTTAATGATTTTCATTTTACATTAAGATACAATGGTAATCTGCATAATGTGGAACTAGAATTCGAATACCATTTTGACAACAAACTTTGGTAACATTAAAAAAAAACATTAAAGAGTAACACATTAGTATTCATGCAGTGGATAACATACTAGACTGCATTCAGAATGATGAAATTTACTCTTACCTTATGCTACTGTATTTATAATTTTCTAAATTGCTATTATTTGTTGTCTCCAGACTTCTTAGAAAAATACAATTGGCTATATAACACACATTCCTACTGAACTAGATTAAAGTGGATTTCATTAGGGTTATAGTCAGTGGAAATGGATTTAAAAAATAGGGCACACAGACTAAGTATGCTGCTGCTGACTCAGACCCTGATCTTAAAACAATGAAAGGGAAGATAAAGGAAGAGAAACAAGGAGTCTATGCATTAGAAAGATGAACCGATGAAAAAGAAAAAAAAAACAAAACAAAACAAACATGTCATAAACTTGAAGAGGCTCATTCATTTATGTGTCATTCATTTTATCTTTTTTTTTTAATTGTGGTAACACTGGCTTACAATACAATGTATGATTTCGAGGGATAATATCACACTCTTCAGGTGCTTGTTACCATACCACACCCTCCACCAAGGCACCCCATTTGAAGAGTGTGTCCCACCATGATGTTCCTTGATATATAGGAGTGACAGTGAATTGGTAGCTAAGGTATACAATAGCACAATTTTTAAATACAATTACCACAATTTAAATGTATTCTAAGAAACATTTCCAATGTATTCAGCTATCTAGCTTCAGTAACTAACTGAAGTTTGAAGATAAAATGGATTTTATCTAAATGAGCCCATTTTTTTCCTGGAGAAAACTTAGCTTTCCAGATTTACAATGATGCATATGGAAATGGATTGCTTTCATAATTCAGTAGGTCTGCTCACTCCCTCATACTTACTACAGAAGAGTTAGTAGGAGAGCGACCACAGAATATAATGATGAGAGAGATTGAGAGTTGCATGTTAGACATACTTAGATGTCAAAAATAACTCAAGATAGTTCCTAAATCTCCAATTTGTCTTGTTTGAATAACAAGCTAAACAAACAAGAGAATTAATAGAAATTGGAGCTGGAAAGGATCTCCTTTTAATTAAGAAGAGGATCAGGCATAGGAAAATAATAAAGCCAATGATTAAACCAGAAGTAGACCTGTAGAACGTTGTCTATCAGTAAAAAAAAAAAAAAAAAAAAAAAAAAAAAAAAAAAAAAAAAAAAAAAAAAAAGGTGAACTAACAGCAATGTTTTGTTGCCTTTTTCACCCCTTGTAGTTTTGCATAGTGCAGTGTAGACTGAGTGAAGAAAAACGAAAACAAAACCAAAAACAAACAGTTACAAATTTGAAGCCAGAAATGTCTTGGGCTGTAGTGCTACCCTGTCACATATTAAATATAAGATATCTAGGTAGTCACTTATCTTTCAGTACAAGTATTGGTTTCTTATTGCTGCATATCAAACTGGAACAAATTCAGCAGCCTAAAACAACACCATTTACTAGTTCATAGTTCTGTAGAACAGCTGCCTGTGTAGGTTCCACTGGTTTTTCTATTAAGGATCTCAAAAGATTGAAATCAGGTATTGATCATACTGAGTTCTTTTAGGATGCTCTAGGGAGAAAAATGGTTACCAAACGTACTCAGGTTGTTTTAAACCCAATTCCTCACCTGTAGGTCTTACATGCCCATTTCCTTGCTTGGTATCAGCAAGTGTGTCACTGGTCATGCATGAGGCAAACTACATGCCTCCTCTAGGCTACCAAGGACGGATTAAATCCCTTCTATGCTTTGAATCTCTTTGACTCCCCATTCTGCCCACCAGGTGGAGAAAACTTTCTGCTTTTAAAGAGCTCATGCAATTAAATTAGGCCTGTTCTGATAATCTTCCTTTTTTATATAATTTAACAAAATCAAGCACATAATATCTCATTATGTTCACAGGTCTTACTGATACTTAAAGGGGGGGATTATACTAAACCACTGTTATAGCAAGTGATTACTAAATTTTTTTTTATGACAAGAGCCTATTTTTTAATCTGTAAAAATAGAGTTTAATTATGTCTTTCATGTACCATTATTGACAGTAATAAAAGAGCTAATGTTCATAATCAGTTGATACACCACAAGTAAAAAAATATCTAATTATTTTGGTAAACATTTGACTCTCAAGGATGACTAATTTATAAACAAGATTATGCATTTGAATATTCTTTTAATATCAATGTAATATCTACTTGCCTATAATTTATCTCCACTTTTAAAGGCAAAGAGATTTTGTGTAAGTTCCCATTCATATTCATACAACCTTTGGCTCAACCGAGCACATTATTCAGTGAACAAAATAGGTATTTCCCTGCCTTCTTTGAGATTATACTCTAGTAGGGGAGTTACACATTAATCGGTGAATTACAAAAAACATATTTTAATATATGTTTCTCTATGTTTGATTAAATAGATGAAGATACCATCAAGAAAAGTAATTAATGTCATGAAAGTAAATTTTACAGGAATGGAGAGGGCTTTCTGTGAATAAATAACAATATGAGAGTTAACTTCTGTTAACTAGGTTAAACAAGGGGATAATAAGTTTTTCAGAAATAAACATAATCGTATTACAGACAGATACAACAAAATATTTGGAGGGCACAAATTAAGCTATTTGCCATGGTCTGACATTCAGAGAAGTGGCAAGCATTTGAAAAAAAATTTAAATATAGGTGGAAATTGTGGATGGCTATAGATGAGGAGGAAAAAGGGCAAAGGTTTATGACATACAGTATTTATAAATTAGGAGTTTAGAGTTAGGAGAAAGTTGCAGAAGATTATATTGGAAAGGTATGTAGCCATTATAGAATTTGTTTACCTAGTTAGTTGGCCAGACAGAAAATTGAAAGCTATTAGAGTATTTTTAAGCATAGAGATAACATGATAGACATCAGCTATGAAAATAAAATATTTACATCACTATGCAGACAAAGGTAAATGTGCTTAAAAGTAACCAAGAGCAAATATATAAAAGAATATTTGACTAGGTAGGTGAGGCTAAAGACATGGCTTGTTTTAAGATATCTATCTCATTGACCAATATAACACTACTGTGAGTTGAAGATGGTAGGATGAGGAAGGTTTTAGTGATGATTTAAAGATTACTGATATTTATTAGTATATTAGCCATCGTCTAACATTCAGAGAAATGGCAAGGGCTTGGAAAAAAATTAAATATAGGTGGAAATTGTGGATGGTTATAGATGAGCAGGAAAAAGGGCACAGGTTTATGACATATAGTATCTATAAATTAGTAATATGAAATATCACTATATAAGGACATGATGATACATAGTACTATGAATATTTTTAGAAAGTTTTTCTATGAAAGTATACTGAATTCAATAGTGTTCCTCCCCCACCCAAATTATGTCCATCTAGATCCTGAGAATGGGATCTTATTTGGTCCATTCTTTGCAGATGTAAACAAGTTAAAATGAGTTAATATCCACACAGCGTGATTCCTAAGACCAATGACTGGTGACCTTATGAGAATGTCTTGTGAAGGCATAGGGATACCTAGGTAGTAGAGCCATGTGAAGATGGGGTAGAGATTGGAGTAAAGTGCTTAACAAGGAAATCCAAGGTTTGCAGCAACCACCAAGAGCTAGCAAAAGGTATGAAACATATTATTTCATGGTTACATCAGAAAGAACATGGCTCTGCTGACACCTTGATTTTGGAATTCTAGCTTCCAGAACTGAAAAATAATTTTTTGTTTGCTATTTTTAGTCACTCTACTGGGATATTTTGTTATGGCAATTGTAAGAATTTATATTTTAATACTAGGATGCAGGGTACTGCTACAACAAATATTATAAAAAGCATGCGGTTTTAGAATGAGGTAATGTGTAAGGACTAGCAGAACTTTGAGGCTTATAATAAAAAAAAAAAGCCTAGACTATCTTGAAGAAACCCTTGGTAGAAGTGTGGATGTTAAAGGCAATCAGAATGAAATCTCCAGTCATTGTGAAGACGGAGAAAAATTAAAAATTCTATCATCTTAGAGATTATATATGAAAAAAAGTGTTGAAGGAAATATGAATATTCAAGATACTATTGGTAAGTCTCAGAATGAATGATCATGTTATCGGAAACAGAAATAAAGTCAATCCTTGTGACAAAATGGTAGAACATTTGGCTAAATTGTGTCCTGTTGGGAGAAAAGCAGAATATTTTAGCTAAAATTTCCATGTAACATGTTAAAGGCAGAGCCTGGCTTTTCTTAATGCTTAAAGTAAAATATAAGAGGACAGAAACAAATCAAGGAATGAATTTATAAGCAAAATGGAACCAGAACGTGATAATTTGGATAACTCTCCCTCTATTCATTCTGGGGAAAAAAAAAAAAAGGCTAACAAATGCAGAAAGGAATAAAGGTGGATTTGTGGAGTACCCACATGTCTAGTAGCATGGTTCTCCATGATGGCATCTGTGAACAATTTAAAAGAGTTTTAAGAATGTTATACCAGTGTAATCATATTTATCTCTATATTAATGGACAGATAAACAAAATGAACATAGAAAGAATACAAGAACAGATTCATACTGCAGAGACCAGAGAGAACAAAGCCACCATCATGACTTGAAAGGGCAAGGACATTGCCCCAGATGTTCCAGGGCACAGGGCTACACAGAAAACAGAATGATTACTGCTTGGTGCTGGACTCAGTGGGAACCAAAGACCCTTGTGTCCCATGCAATTTCTCCCTTTTGGAATAAGATTATCCATTTTATGCCATTACCACCATTGTATGTTGGAAGCAAATACACTGTTCTAATACCATAGATTCATGTAGAGAGGAATTATGTTCTAGGATGAATCAAGCCCAGAGAGTCTTACTCATATTTAATTTAGATGATGAGCTTTGTTACAATTTGAGTTGATGATGTTTAGAAGAAATTCTAGTCGTAGATTTGATGCTGAAATATATTAGATTTTGGGCATTTTGGAAAATGGGGTAATTCATTTTGCATGTTGAAAGGACATGAACTTTGAATGGCCAGATTGTACTTGGTTGAATTGTGTCTTCCTTAAGTTCATGTCTCTTAATCTTATTTGGAAATACAGTCTTAACCCATTTAATGGAGTTAAGGTCAAATCACAATGGATTAAGGTGTTCTCTAAATCCTTTGACTGATGTTCTTATAAGGTCAAGTGAAGTCAGAGACACAGACATCTATGAAGAACAGTCATGTATAAACAGAGGCAAAGGTTGAAGTAATAATGTATAGGAGCCAAGGAGGGAGGATGGTCCTCCTGAAATTTTCCAGTCCGCAAAGAATGTTGCTTGTTGTCACAGCCTAGACAGGCCCATATTGTTTTGACAAGGTCACTTTATGTGTTGAGAGCCTTCAAGGAAGTGTTCTATAAAGTCAGGATGAGATATTTCTGCTCGTAAATAATTTAAGTATAATTTCAGGTGAGAACAATAATTAAGTTTCTCCACCATGCCTGCATGCACTAGCCTTTCTCGTTCAATCCTGGCACCGAGATGTCCTTCTGATAGTGAAGTGTCCTTGCCCGGTCAAGGGTTAATGTTTGAAACAAAGAACATTTAATCTCTTCCCCTATTTTCCTTCCTTGCCTTGAAAAATCAGAATATAGTTCCTTAGATTATTTCCTCCAGAGATTAGCATAAAGATGTTTCTTTTATTAAGGTCTTAGTTTCAGACAATAGGTATTGAGACAGCAGCCTCGACCCTAGGCATAGGGCCAAGGTTGAAGATTATATTCTGAACCTTACTGGGATTTAGATTATGTCCGGTACTTTACTGGAATTTACATCAGACAACAGACATTTTTCCAGAAGTTCCTTGATTCTCCTCAAAGTATGTAATTTGATTATGCATCTGAATATCTGTAAGCACCCTGCCATTGTCTGTAGTTGATTTTCCTTTAAAGTTATCTTAAAAGTTTTAAGTTTTACGTTCTTAAAAGTTTTCTTTTAAAGTTAAAAACTCAGCTCTCAAAAAATAAAGTGGAACGGCCTGATCACACTCTCTGGTGTGTGCTGTCTCTCACTCCCAACCCCCTTTTCCCCTCGCAACTCGCCGCCAACGCTTTCTCCACCCTCCCAGGGACCCAACCTCGGTGGGAGCCGGCCTCCGACAGCTTGTATTTGTGCAAGTTAGTATTCAATCAAAAATCAAGGGCTTATGTATATTTTTTGGTTTTCTTTTTTTGATCAGCCATCTATTTTCTAATATCCCATCACAGGCTATCCAACTTTTCAAGGCAGTCTCAAAGTCTCAAACTGTGGCATCTATTTTCTCTGGTCTACAAGGATCACTTCTGTGTTTTAACAACCTGTGCTTTGATTTGGAAACTATCCCTAGTTAGTTGGTTTGAATGTGAAGATCATCTCATGAACTCCCATTTTGTCATTCATTATAATCCTACACATTCTATAACAGTTTAAATGAAAATAATTTCTTTGAGGAATCGCCATACAGCTTTCCATAGTGGTTGGACCAGTTCACATTCCCACCAGCAGTGTAGAAGAGTTCCTTTTTCTACACATCCTTTCCAGCATTTGTTGTTGCCTGTATTTTTAATGTGTGCCATCCTCTCAGGTGTGAGGTGGTATCTCATAGTGGTTTTGATTTGCATTTTCTTGATTATAAGTGATGTTGAGCATTTTTTCATGTATCTGTTGGCCATTTGCTTTTCTTCTTTGGAGAAGTGCCTTTTGAGCTCTTCTGCCCATTTTTTGACTGGGCTATTGGCTTTGTTTTTGTTGAGTTGTGTGAGTTCCTTGTAAATTTTTGTTATCAGTCCTTTATCAGATGCATTGTGTGCAAAGATCTCTTCCCAGTTGGTAGGGTGTCTGTTAGTTTTGGTTAATGTCTCTTTTGCTGTACAGAAGCTTTTTATTTTGATGTAATCCCACCTGTTTATCTTGTCTTTCACTTCCTTTGCTTTGAGGGATGTGTCTTTCAAGATTTTGCTGAGATGTATGTCATGTAGAGTTTTGCCTATATTTTCTTCTATACATTTTATGGTTTCAGGTCTTACATTCAGGTCTTTTATCCATTTTGAGTTGACTTTTGTGCATGGTGTGAGGTAGTAGTCTAGCTTCATTTTTTTGCATGTGGCTGTCCAGTTTTCCCAGCACCATTTATTGAATAGACTGTCCTTGTTCCACTGCATTTTCTTTGCTCCTTTGTCAAAGATTAGTTGTTCATAGATATGTGCCTTTAATTCTGGGTATTCTATTCGGTTCCATTGGTCTTTCTGTCTGTTAAACTGCTAAACATGGAGCTCCCATACGACCCAGCAATACCACTTTTGGGAATTTACCCAAAGGACACAAAAACACTACTCCGAAAGGATACATGCACCCATATGTTCATTGCGGCACTATTCACAATAGCAAAGGTATGGAAGCAACCCAGATGTCCAAAAATAGATGACTGGATCCAGAAGATGTGGTACATATACCCAACGGAATACTATTCAGCATTCAACGAAGATAAACACATGCAATTTGCAGCAAAATGGATGGAATTAGAGGGTATCATACTCAGTGAAATAAGCCGGAAAGAAAAAGAAAAACATTGAATGGTTTCACTTATAACAGGATTATAGGGAAACCAAATAGGAGAGAGACACTCAGCGGGGTGGGGGGGTGGGGGGGGGAATGGCGGATAAGAGCACAAAATGGAATAGAAAAGAACACAAGGGACCATGGAGATGGATCACGGGTGAATTGGTGGTGGGCTACCCAAGGGGAATACAAAATGTAAAAGACATAAATAACAATAATAAAAAATAAATTAATTAAAAAAATTAATGAAAATAATTTCTTTATATATGTTCTCCGGGTTATATTTATTTACAGCAGAAGGGCAAGACAAATACCTGTTTCTCAACTGGAACCCAAATGTCTTATGATTAATCATGACCCATATATAGATCTATCGACAAGCATTTTGCCAAATGGGTGGTCATATTCTCATGACTTCATTCACTATCCACCTTGGTAATGTAAAATTTTCTTCTTAGATTTACACTGGAAGGGATGTTCATATGCCAAATTTGTAGCTAAGTTGGCACGTATTGAGAATGCCAAAAAAAAAAAAAAATGAGAAGTGCTAAAATTTCTAACAGTCTTTTCTGAAAATGAGACGTTTGAGTTGATATAGCTAGGCAATAAAATAATTTGAAGTTACTGAGATATTTTACAGACACTGTCTTTCCCATCTTAGAATGTCAGTTATTTTGTCAGAATTTATCCGTATGTTTAAAAGCCAGTTATTAATAATGTCCCCTATGAGACAGGAATGTTTCTAGGTTATGAACAAAAATACCCATCTTTTCGCAAGGAGCTAAAATTTCAAGGTGTGGAGATAGAAAATAAAGAACTACATAGATGAAGAAAATTTAGATTATGGTGAGTACTATGAAGGAAATAAAAAAATTACATAATAGATATTAAGTTAGTTTATTGGTAGGTTGGTACTTCCAGAGAACATTTTCTAAGATAATCTGTGAGCTCATATCTGAAGAAGACATTCACGTGAAAAGCAATGAAAGAGCATTTCAGGCAGAGAAGAAAGAAAAGTGTTTTCTAAAGGAGTGATTTTGAGATGAGCTTCAAATAAAGTTTAATAAAGATGGTAAAAGGGAAAATAGATATTTAAAAACAGTATTTGTCTAAATCATAGATTTTAGAACAATTTATGGAATTAACTTAGTATAAGCACAGTAGAGAATTCATTGTAGTGTTTAAAGTACATGAGTAATTTATGTATTTTTAAAAATTTATGAACTGTTTAACTAGTGCCATGAATAGTAAACAAGAATATACAGAAGTAGAGATCAGTTAGGGTTCCAAATTTGAAAACTCAAGGGAACTAATATTGATGTGGTTGTAAAGAACAAATATGTGAGATATGTTTTAATGTGCAAGCTGATAGGTTTTTTAAAGACAGAATATTAGTATGAGGAAAAACTGGAGTGATATTTGACTCCCAGATTTGTGGCTAGACTGAATAATGGAGGCTCATATTGAGGTGAGGTAGTCAGGCAAGATTTAAAAAATCTGTTACAGATATTTGATACTCTTATTAGTCAGTAGAAAATACTAAGATATTATATTGCCAAACAATTATTTGGTTGTGTTGTTCCTTTATGAGCTTATTTATTTTAATCTCATTTTATTATCATATTACTTTTAGGAAACTGTCTAGATTTTATAATCTTGTCTTTGAAAGCTTGTGAAAATGTAACATTAGTCTACCAAGATCATAACATTTAATCAAATCTTTTCTATGCATATTTAGAATTTATTTGTAAGTTAGGCACTTTAAGGAAACTTGGTCTTTCTCTCTGAGGGCTCATTCAGTACTTTCTAGTTTATTGTGTCCTCAGGCATCGAGAAATCTTTGCTGTCTCTCTTAGACCCTGGGATCTATTTCACAAACCAGAATTGTTTGGAATTCCTTTTATAAAGTAGTGTTATGAAAGAGAATAGCTCATCATTTTCTACCTCTAAACATACCAATATAGGACATGGATCTCTATGGCTTATTATTTATTCAGTAATCTTTAAAATATTTAAAGCAATATAATTTCCTACCCCAACTAAACGAATGTTAAATATGCTCAAAAGGCTAATGGTTAGGTATGATCCTTACGATTCTAAAGCTATGTTTGCCATTTTACTTATATGTTTCTGATTTTATAGCTTCACCATTGAGTTATGTTAGTAATTGATATTTATAGTTTTACTTTAAAATAAAATATCCATATCAAAATATATCCTTAAATGCTTAAATTGTATTTTTTTAAAACACAACTTTTATTATATAATAAATATTTTCAAGTGGCTTTAGTGTAATGTTAATGTTTCTCTTTCAATAAAGTTGTCAAATGGCTAACATTAAGAGCAATAACCAGAAAATAGCTTTAAAATGAAAAAAAAATGCCATATTTTATTTTGCACTTTAGATGATATATTTCCTAGGAATTTATAATTAAAAGCTTATGAAATTTTTGTTATTTTGTTGGTTTCAACCTTAAGTTTCTGTTGATTGAATTATATGTGTTAGAAATTGCTGAGCTTGTATTTTAATTTTACATCTTCTAGTAGACTTTTGATCTCAGGCAACCAAAATTTGGCATGTTTCCTCAACTGTAAACTTGAAATGATGTTTAACACCCATTATTGAGATATCATATGACAAATGCTTTTCAACATGTCCACAGTAGGAACTTACAAACTTCTAATCCATTTCTTTCTGCTTTTCTCTTTCTGCTTTTTTTAACAGTCACATGGGTTGATTACATGTAAGCCAAAATCCTGCCCAGCCTGCAGAACCAACATAAATGTTCAGTCATCAATGAAGTATGAAGATTCTCTATCCCTTCCCTTAATTATGTCTATAAAATTCTCTGTAAACACTTGTCTCCTTGTTATCTTTGAGGACAGATGTATTTTTGATAGTATTTGCATTCATAAACCAATATTCACTTACTGACTAAAGCCTTCTTCTGAATGTTTCTTAAAAAAAAAAAAAAAGTGAAATTAACCAAAACAAAGAGACACCCCACTGGCTGGAAGAAAATCTTTGCACACAGTACAATTGATAAGGGGTTGATCACAAAAATCTACAAAGAACTCACATAACTGAACAAAAACAAACAATCCAGTGAAAAAATGGGCAGAAAAGCTAAAAAAACTCTACTCAACAGGTATATGAAAAAATGTCCAACATTACTTATAATCAGGGAAATGAAAATCAAAACCACAATGAGATACCACCTTACACCAGAGAGAATGGCACACATTAATAAAACAGGCAGCAACAAATGTTGGTGAGATGTGGAGAAAAAGGAACTCTCCTACACTGCTGGTGGGAATGCAAACTGGTCCAAACACTATGGAAAGCTGTGTGGAGGTTCCTTAAACTACTGAAAATGGAGCTACCATATGACCCAGCAATTCCACTCCTAGGAATCTACCCCAAAGACACAAAAACATTAATTAAAAAAGATGCCTGTACCTCTGTGTTTATTACAGCACTATTTACAATAGATAAGATAAGGAAACAACCCAAATGCCCCCAAATAGATGAATGGATCAAGAAGTCGTGTATATATACACAATGGAATACTATTCAGCTATCAAAAAAGATAAACTCATGCCATTCGCAGTGACATGGATGGAGCTAGAAGGGATCATGCTGAGTGAAATAAGACAGAAGGAAAAAGAAAAAAAAATCAAATGGTTTCACTTATAGGAGGAATATAGTGGAGCCAAATAAGGGATCAGGAAAAATAATAATAATAAAAAAATCTAGCAGGCAACCACAAATAAAGAGACATCCTGGGAGGGAGATGGAGGGAAGAAAAGGGATCAAAACAAGGGAGAGATGAGCACAAGGGACTATGGGGATGGTTCACAGGGGAATTGGTGATGGGAATTTTATGGGGAATACACAATGATGTAAAAGATTTAAATAAAAATATATATATTAAAAAAATTGTTTCAATTTCCAGAAAATTTCTAATTCATCTTAGGAAATCATACAAAATTAGGTATTATCTTAAAAATATGCATTCAGACTAAGAGATCTGTAATTATCTGTGTATATTTCCTTGTCTTTTATCTCCAATTAACATTTGTCACACAATGAACTTTCATTAGACAACTGACATCATTAGACAAGCTTCACTAAAAGCACCATAAATTTTGATTTCATATATTTAATAAAATCCTTGTGGCTAATTAAAATCCTCATGTACATTTAAGAAAAATAATCTAACACCACAAATTATTCCAAAACTCCTTAATATGTTTAAAAAAGGGCATATTTTAAAATCTTTGGAAGACTGGCCCTTTTAACATGTATAGATACCATCATTTCACTTAGCTGAACCATATTTCTAAGTTTTTAGAAAATTATCACTCAGTATTCTGATGTTAGTACTCATTTGTTTTTAAACTACTTATGAAGCCATTTTAATGTGTCAGGAACTGCTCTGAATTCTGGAAATATATTAATAAACACAAAATCTCTGCAAATTTTTCAGTGGAATTAGATATTTTTCTTCTTATCTTCACAATAACATGTTATGACTTATTTTGAAACATACATGCATGATACAAAATACTTATTAATAGGAAAATCACAAAAGTATGTAAAATTTCTCTACTTTATTAAATATAAACAGAAAGCTAATATTTCCAGGGATATGATCTCATATAACTTCATCATATTATATTTACAAACCTTAATCTATGATTTATA
Organism: Scalopus aquaticus; assembly: GCA_004024925.1. Classification (NCBI taxonomy): domain Eukaryota; kingdom Metazoa; phylum Chordata; class Mammalia; order Eulipotyphla; family Talpidae; genus Scalopus; species Scalopus aquaticus. The sequence continues at coordinate 34,866 of PVIJ01011408.1, forward strand.
TGACTACAACAAGAACAAAAAGTTTGTGTATTTCTTACCTAGTCTAATTAACAAGTTTTATGTTTGGCTATTCTGTGTAATTCTTTCTATATCAACTAAGTGTGTTGGTACTGATTACACATGACAATACAGAAAGTTTCTTCAAGGAAGTTGGACGTTCAGAAAAATTCAAAATTGTGAGATAACTATTTTCCAGAAAATCAAACATTGAAGCATTTTATGATAGGTGCATAAATGATATATTTTTAACAAAGGCCACTGAAACTAGTCATCAATTACAAGGGAATATTTTTGAGAAGGTAAGAGTAACTTATACAAGCGGGCTATCAGGTAAAAACAAAATGAACAAGAAACACTATGAATAACCCCCACGGATTTCCTTAGTGACTTTCTGTAGTTTTTTGTGCTACAACAATACTCACAAGAAACTTTTTTAGTCCAATTTTCTTTTCTTCTTCCCCTCACTAAATACTATTTTCTTACTATCTAAAACTTCAGAAAACACATTTAATTGGGTAAAACTGATCAATTTAATCCTTTAAACTGAAATTTCTCATTTAATATGCTATAGATCAATTTTTCTTGGATCTCAGTTGTGTTTTCTCAGTTATGACTCCCTCATTAACTTAAAATAAGAACCGTTTTATATTTAATGTAACAGGTTACTCTTGTTCATCCACTTATTACTCAGATTCACCAAGGGAACTGTCTTGTGATTTCAAAGTTTAACATGAAATAACTCTCTTGCTTGATGAATTTGAACATTTGTTCAGAATATATTAAATCATGCTTTTATTCACTTTCTTTTATTCACTGTAACTTTGCCAAAGATTAAGATTCTCCACTCTAGGGCCTCCCTGGTGGCGCAGTGGTTGAGCACTGCACTATGGAGCTGTGGGCAGTGCATGATGCGAGTTCGATGCCCAGCGAGGGAGAATTCCACATGGTGCAGCAGACCTCTCCTGCCTCGCCTGCTGCTCCCCTCAGCAGTGTATTTCTTATCTGCCTGTTCTGCTTCCCACTATGTCTCTGGTGAACCCTCTCGCCGCCCCACGCCTCTGGCCTGTACCCCAGCTTGTATGTATAAATAAATAAATCTTAAAAAAAAAAAGATTCTCCATCTCACTCATTTTTCAATAAATATGTTTTGAAGATATTTTTCATATCTGGAACAGCGGCCATAGGAAAAATCTCTGCCCTCATGATCTTTCATTTTATTTTTAATGAGATGACATTGGTTTACAGCACTGTATATAATTCAGAGGTACAGATTCATACCACACACACCACACCAAGGCACCCATCCCCACCATAGCCCATTGCACCCCTTCACACTATGTTCTCTATCCTCCTTCTCCCCTTTGCCTGTTTCAATATATTTATTTAATGTTTATTGAAGTAAATTTGGTTTACATCATTGTATTTGTTTTAAGGGTTATCCCCAAAGGAAAATTATATGACATATTAGAGAAAAAGTGGTATGCTGAAAGCAAGGCATATGTAGTTGAGTGAGAAAAAGGGGATGATGGTTTAATGTGAAATTAAGGGACAGAACAGATTGCATAATGTGTTGAATGGCAGGTTAGAGTTTTGATCTCATTATAAGAAAAATAGGAATCCATGAAATATTTGAAGAAGGAAGTTATAAGACCTATTTTTTTTCCTATAGGATCATTCTGCTAAGAATTTATTACAAAGAGAACAAAAGAGAGTGATTAAGAACAGCACTTCAGTAATATGTGAGAAGGAAATGGAGAAGAATTAGTGGGGATTGTAAAAATCACTTGAGCAATAGCAATATCTGATATCTGAATTGTGTGGGTTTGAAATTGAACTTATCTAGTTTATGAGAAATAAATATGCATGTTAATATGAATATATTTACTAAAAGTATAGACATAATAATAAAATCCATATGCATATAGGTAAAATGCAACAAAATAATATGAAACCAAAAAGAATTGTGACTTTATATTTCTTCATAAAGAAAATCAAATGATGAGGAAGAAGAATTAATGTAATTTAATTTTAAGACTATTCCAGGATATTTTTCTTTTAAAGGTAACTACTAAAAATAAAACAGGGTGATATTTAAAATAGGAGAGTTTCATATCCCTTCTATCCTAAATTACTGAAGAACAATAAACATGGACATGGCAAAATATTCTTGTCTCAGAAAACACATCTTCATTGATTACACTGGTCAACAGTGAGATCGTTACTGACAAAAAAGCCCTAATCTGTAGTATCTTGGTGTGTTGAACATGAATATAACCCTGAAAAATTTTTATTAACACTCGTTTTGAAGATATTTCATATAATTCATTTTATATGTTTCACCATGTAAATTTATCTAGTAGGACTGCAACAACACCCTAAATCAGCCAAGAAGGATGTGATATTGCATCGCATTGCATAATGCCATCATGCACACATCATCCAGAGTTGATTGTATCATTTTCTGATGCAATGCAATTTTACTGTCAGGCGGCTGCTGAAGTAAGATGACGTCAGCAGTGCACTAGATAAAGCCCTGGCGGAAAAGTTGAGCATTGAAAATATTTCAGACTTTGTGTGAGACAGTTGAAGCTACTGTTTCATAGAACAGTTATTATTTTATCCATTTAGGCAAAATACAGAACAGTAATGCCTCAAAGTGCGTTAATAGCGTGGACAATTTCGGCTCTATTTGTTGGGAAGTGACATTTGCCAACCAGAAGAAAAGTATCACTTCTCAAGCGAAGGTTTATCATCATTACTTCAGACTAAAGGTTGGTGACCAGGACAAGTCTTGGGCCCTGCATATATGCTGTGCTACATGTACAACACAGCTTTCACAGTAGTTAAATGGCAAAAGACCATCAATGCCGTTTGCAGTCCCCATGGTGTGGAGAGCGCCAAGCAACCACTTAAGAGATTGTTACTTCTGCTTGGCTCCTCCTCTTTGTGGCGGAATAACGAAGCAAAAGGCAGCGAGAATAGTCTACCCAAACATTCCGTCTGTATTGAGTCCAGTTCCACATGGTGAGGGACTTCCTATTCCAGAACCTCCAGCAGAATATTCTCTTGATTTACCTGATGAGGACAAGGGTAAGCCGACCTCTTCTTCTCCTGTTCCATCAGCATGCATGATCCAGATTTTCACTGTGGTGCATCATCAACCACACACAGACTAACACAGGAAGAATTCAATGACTTGGTTTGTGATTTGGACTTATCCAAGAACAAGGCAGAATTGCTAGGATCAAGCCTCCAACAATGGAATCTTTGAGAAGATGATACCATAATTACTTGTTATTGAAAGCACCACCAGCAGTTGGAGCCTTTCTCCAGAAAGGAAAGTACTCTGGTATTCTGTTCTGATATTGAGGGCCTCATGAATGCCTTAGAAATCACTCATGACTCACAAGAATGGAGACTATTTCTAGACTCTTCAAAACTGAGTCTTAAGGCTGTGCTTCTGCACAATGAATACTGTCTTCCATCTATTCTATTTCTGAACAGCTGTACAAGAGACAAGCGAAAAAATCTAAGAAGCAGTCTATGACTTGATTTTTTACAGGTATTAACCGTAGGCCTATTACTATTGGCATGTATTTCGTGATGTAAACATCAATTTATTGCAGATTACAAAAAAAAAAAAATAGAGCCAAATTTAGAATTTGACTGTCATATTCATGTTGAGCACATACAAATTGATAGGAAATGACTAATTTTATTTCAATAACATGATTTTTGTAAAAATTTGTAGACCAGTGTTTATTGACTTGTTAGGAAATTTCATGTTTATTTACTTATTTATTTCAAAGGAGTAAAATTATATTATACTTAATATTCTTCTCTTTAATTTGTACTATTTCCTTTCTTCTTTTATTTTTCTCTTTCTATGGGATCTTTTTTCATGGAAGTGTCTTTTTTGCACCAATTCTTAGGATATCCAAAAAATAGGTTTCAACTCATTGGCAGGTATTTTTAGAAGTTAATTACTGTATCAGGATTAATTCATCTCCATATTTGAACTGGTGTATGTTGGGCAAAGTGGACTAAACGAGTTAAGTGACTCTAGGGCAATGGAATCAAGAAGTATTTGTCTGAATTGGAAAATGGAGTGTAAAGGACCTTATTTTAAACATATTCCTATGCAGAATCTAATGTATATTAGGTCATAGGTCTATTAAGACTAGCTCATAGTTAAAATTATTTTTCCTTAACTCTTCCCAGAATACTTTATACACACATGAATGCCCCCTTTGGTCATGTGGGTGGAAAGAATTTAGATGTCTACTCAATTTGATTTGGTAAAGGTGGGCATCATAGTATTGACATTAAATGTCTCCAAGTGATTAGAACCAACCCTTATTTTCTTTTAGACAGGAAATTAACATTATGTTCTTAGATGACATAAAAATTCCTTAGGGAGAAAAAAATCAAATCTCTCATCTACCCTCCCTTCTCATTGAGGTAAGAAAGAATAAAATAACTGTACCACATCCACCCTCTCAAAGAGTGATTCTGAAAGTAAACACCAACCCAACACAATCCAAAAAGTTAATCATATATCAAGAGGGTCGCACAAATGTTGCAGATATATCTTTGTTTTGTTTTATTCCTCTCTGGGGACGGAATTTATGAAGTGTATTTTCCTAAGTAGAAATTTCCCTTAGGAAAACTTAAATCTCAGTTCTTTCAAGGCAAAAAGAGTCTTTTCATTATGCTTCTAAAGGATAAGCAAATCATATGATGTCAAGGAGCTTGAAAGACAAATGATGGTTTATTTGCAAATAAAGTGAGAGGTGAGATGAAAGGGGTATTCAAAAGTTTTCATCCACGAACAGGCAGAATTCTGGAGAGGGACAACAAATAAAGGCAGTGGAGATACTGAGGATGGGGGTCTTGTTTTTTAGTTCTCTGAAATTTTGGTGATGGCAAACTCAAATGCATGTAGTCTTCATAAAAATGACATAAACAATTGCAGTTGACAACTCAGGAAAAATGGAGTAATGTGCCTAATCACAAAGCAGCAGGCACTCCTTAGAATGAGCCTATTGTTTCCAAAACAAATAAATATGTCCAGTCTTCCAAATTTTCATAAGCAAAGATTAGATGTACCTTGATTTGTCTCCATTTTAATATGCTAACATAACATATTGAAATGAGGACAAATCTTACTATCCAATTCAATGGAGCCAGGCTAGATTTATTCTCCGGGTCCCACTTAACAAGCTGTACAATAAGTAAATATTGGGGGGGGAAAGATGTAAGAAATCAAAACACTTATACTCTGAAGATAGAAGGACTTATTGAGTATAATTTTTTTCTCGGACTTAGGATTTAGCACAGTCTCTGACCATAACCAATGGGGGAAGTGGTAGATCAGAAGGAGGAACTATCTCATATAGGTCTTCTGCCTCCAGGGAGAAGTACTTGGTACTCCTGTCTTTGAAATGAGAAAATAATATCACATCTTTTCTTACTCCTCACCTGTTCAAAAGTTTGAGTTCCAGCATTGTCAAGATTATGACTGTGAACTTAAACATAGGAAATCATGGATTCTTTCTCTGTCTCGCCAGAACATAAGCAACCTGATGTCAGGATTTTTAACTTGTTCTCTGTACTTTTACAGGATCTAGACAAGTAGATGCATTACAGGAGCTCAGTGAAATGACCTGTAAGGATACCTGGAACTTGAAGAGCACAGAGTCACAATGACTGAAAAGTACCTTGATAAAGATGTTCCACGATTAGATTTAAGTTTCAGTTAGATAGTGCTGGCAACTGTTATGAAAAAGTCTTAGAGAAAATGGTACCCAAGATAAGAAAATCAGGCAAAAGTTTATCTAAGAGAGAGAAAGAGTAAAGAAGTAAAACAGAACAGTTAGATTAATTATCCATTATAGTACCAGAGGGAAGAGTGCTTTCAAAACATAGGAGATATATTTTTTCTTCTCTGTACATTGTTATTGTAGTCAAAATCTCAAATCACAAATATTTGTGAGGGTCTTGGTTTCTAAAGGATTATATTTATATTTCTTTCTCTGATTTAAAGTCAGAGTGAATTGGCCTGATACTGATTCCACACTTTGATTTCAAAAGGCCTTTTAAATTTCTTTTTTTTTAATTTTTTTTTAGATTTATTTATTTATGCATACAAGCTGGGTACAGGCCAGAGGCATGGGGCAGTGAGAGGGTTCACCAGAGAGAGTGGGGAGCAGAACAGGCGGATAGACCAAAATACACTGCTGAGGGAAGCAGCGGGCGAGGAAGGAGAGGTCTGCTGCACCATGTGGGAATCTCCCTGGCCGGATGTTGAACTCTCATCACCATTGCTGACAGCTCCACAGCGCAGTGCTTAACCGCTGCGCCACCAGGGAAGCCCCACTTTCATATTTCTTTAAATCTGACTATTATATAAACCACAGAAAATTGCAGTTAAAGACAGTGTAGGAAGGCATTATATCACAGATAAAAACTATTGACTTTCTGGAGATGTCATCAATAGTAATTTACAAACTGGGGAAAATATTGTGGGCTTGCTAGTAAGGTTACTATCTCTCTTCAAGGAAGCATGTCTTATTTTAGATGGCTGTAGGGGTATGGTTTTGTCCTCCACTTTTCATAGGTGAAATACATTCAAATTTATTTCTCAAAAGGGTAGAACTGACATAGGTACACTGGGTTCTCTTTCCTTCTTTTTCTAGTCAACTAGATAAAATCTGTCCTTCAAATGGCAATTTCTCAAATATTGGTAACAAGGACAACCATCTTTCCAAAAGTGGGAAAAATGTCCCTACACTGGATTCCTGCTCCAATATTATAAACCTACTATACTATTGTATACTATTAAGATTAAGATACTAGTAAGATTCCTGATGAAATCAAAACCAGAGATGATGATTCTATTATGTGACCTCAGGATGTGAGAACAAGGGAGTATGGAGAGTGAGATCAGAGAATGATTAAAAGTCATCAGCTTCAAGAAGTCTTATTGAGGCTACCATTGTAGGCAAAGGAGAAATAATGTTCAGTGACCTTCTAAGAAATAAATAACATACAACCAGGATCATCTGCCTCAAAAGAAGGTTGTTGGGACCTTTATAAACTAACTACCATTTCTTATTGTTTGAAGGGTAGCTTTAGGGCTTCTACTTGCTATATTTTGAGCTGTGCATACATACAGGTTAAACTGGCTTCATGGTCTAGGAAATGGAGCAGAGATACATTAAACTCTTGACTTAGGGGACTGTCATTATGAGATGGGATCGCTCAGAATTGCTCACTCTAAAACAGCTGACATCAGAGACTGGCCAAGATCACATGGCCGAGGGAATCAGAGGTATTTGCTATGTTTACCTCAGGAAGTATGAAGATTTGATTCTACAAATACATACATCTACAGACCTGCCTCCATCCAAGTACATTCTGGTCTTTACCATTCAGTTGATTCCAAATCCTACAAGAAGTCATCTGAACATATCTGACATACAGTCTGCTTTTCACCCCCAACTGTTTCCTCAGTTCATGTCAAAATCTCTGTTTATGACACAGAGAAGAGACGTGGAATGAGAGACACAGAGTTGAGACATGTAGAGACATGTTGAGATGTGAGATGGCTGACACTGGCAACCTTTTTCTTGTTTTGAACCTTAGTTTTGCTTCTTTCACCCCAGACTTCCTTTCTCCTTCTGTCCCTCTTCTAGGGTTCCATTCCAGAAGATAAGTTCTTATGACAAGTCTTCAGACTTATGACAAGTCTTCAGTGGCCCCATTTTGTGCCAACCCCATTTGGCTGGATATTTACCCACAAAGGGATAGGTAAATTTGGATGTTTTATTGGGAAACTATAATCCTTTCTCCTCTCCCTATGTACACTGATCATATTAAAGTTCTTTTGGTTACTAGCATAATAGTCTCACTTTGGGACACAGGTTATAAATATATTCTTCAATATGGCCTCAAAGAAAATCTTGTTCTTTAGAGACATTGAAACTTCATTTATAAATCTATTAATTTGATCCAAGGTTGTCTTAGGAGTATGCCAATCGGGTTAGATCTTAGGGAGAAGGAACTCCAAATAATCAAAAAACAAAACACCTCAGTAAGTAAGATATCTGAATTGTTCTAGAACCATTATTTTTGCTTATGTCTTTCATTTTTTCTTCTGGAAATAACAAGCCAATCTATAAGAATATATACAAAACTAACAACTCTCTCAGGACAGCAGATAGTCAATAGTCACAAACTCAAAATTGGGGACAGACAGATCCAGATTTATATGTTGATTTCACTACTCAGAAAACAGTAATACCCTGAATCTCTGGGTACCCATTTCCTCATATATAAAATGAAGAAAACAGTAATACCTGCTTTTAAAGTTTTGTGAAGATTACGTTAAAAGATTGCAAAACATCCGGTTTGACATCTGGCACATATTAAGAAAGTACACAACAAGGGAGATTGTTATCTATCATCCACAGTGTTAGAACTATTATTTTTGATACTCACTGGTCTTGAGCATTGTCCTGATTAATATTTTCCTGCATAATAAGTATTTTAATGTTAGGACAAATATTTTTATGACTTAAATCATATATTTTAATGATATATAGATTTTCTCTAGTCTAAATTACTCTGTAAAGTATCAGATGGACACATTTGTGATATAAATATTGAAATATTGTTGCCTAGAAAACTAAATATAAGTGGAAAATGACCTATGAGTATCTGAACTGATATACCTTTAATTGGCGTTAGATCATCTTGACCATTATTTTAGCATTTTATTTTGTAAGATATAAATTATTAACTGCTTAAAGATTGTAATATATTGTATAAAGAATCCCCAGTGATAAGGTCACTTGGCTTAATTTGCTATTAGTTTCCTTTTAGAAAGATTTATTATGGGTTAATGAGTAATATAAAAGGTCCAATTTTACATTTTAAGTCACTTTTAGATTTATTACATAGACCTACTTCACTTTGTAATATTAAATGAAATTATATTGCCCTTGAATTAAAAATTGGCATTATGCATTCACATATATATGCTGTTAATTCAGAATGAGTCAGATTTGCAGTGCTTTCTTTTTTAGCATACAAGCATCAATAAATCAGCATTGTAAAGGTGAGATTTTTATTTTGTGTTGGTTACTAGCTTTAAACAAAAGGTTTGATTTAATGGACTTATGGGAAGAAAAATGGAAAAAGAAAATAATGCTTAGTAAAAATCTATACTTACTGAAAATTGTGTATTAACATGTAAACAGTCAAAATTGAATAATTAAAAAATCATATTATTTGAAGTATGAAATATTCTCTATTAAAAAAAAATAATCCCTTTATTCCCGTAGGAAGAGATAAAATAATCAAGTGATGTAATGATTCATGATAATTAATATAAAGAATACAGCTAAGTAGGTGAATATAGGAATATAATGTTAGTTTTATGAAATGAAGATAGGTCACTGAGAATAACTCACATTTGGGACTTGATGAAATAAAAGAGAAAACAAGGGAAGTGTTTCACATGCAAATGGTGCCGCAGAAAGTAAACTGGGGGAGTAGGGAAGAATGTGATAGGAAATTAGATCAGAGATATAGTCAGAGACCAGGTTACGTAGGATTTAAGAGGCCAAATTAAAAGTATTTTGTACTCAGGATTAAATGAGCTGCTTCATTTTTTTTTACAATGATTACTCTGGATTTTGGAGGAGGAATACATTTTAATTTGACCAAACTGGATATGGAAACAAGATGTTAAAGTTAAGAAAAGAAATGTGCAATGTATTTTGTGAGACGAGGTTAAACTAAAATATATTTTGAAGATTCAGTCAATGGCATTTGCTGATGGATTTCATGGTGTTGTGTGAACAAAGAATTAAGAGTAATTTCATAATTTTCACCCTAGAAATGGTAAAAAACAATGCTTTGCATGGAGGTTAAGAGCACTGGTGGAGGAGTAGGATCGAGATAAAACCATAGTAGTGAATTAGTTTAAGATGCTGTATTGTCATTCAAGTATGAGTTGGGAGTTTAAGGGAGATAATATTTGTCCTCCTCACCTCTGATAAGTGGTTAATTTCCCAAATATAGAATAAAATGTTCACAGAACTTAACAAAAAACAGAAACAAAAGCAAAAAAAGAACCCCACACAACTCAATCCAAAAAACAAAAGGGAAAATGACCTAAGTAGACACGTTGCCAAAGAGACATTCATATTTCTTACAGACCCATGAAAAAATGTTCAAGCTCACTTATAAGAATAATGCAAATCAAAACCACAATGAGCTATCGCCTCACCCCTATAAAAATGGCCTATATCAAAAAGAATGGAAACAACAAATGTTGGCAAAATGTGGAGAAAAAGGAACACAAAGCATTATTGGTGAGAATGTAATTTGCTACAGCCTCTATGAAAAACAGTTTGGAAATACCCTAAAGAAACAAAAATGAAAGAAACTATAAGGGATTATGCTAAGTGAAAAAGTCTGAAGGAGAAAGACATAAACCAGATGGTGTCACTTATCTATGTGGGAGATAGGAAAAAAAAAAAAAAGGGTCAGTGTCGCAGCCTAAACAGACCCATATTGTTTTGACAAGGTCAATTTATGGGTTGCGAGCCTTCAAGGAAGTGTTCCTATAAAGTCAGGAAGCAATATTTCTGCTGGCAAATAATTTAGGCATAATTTCAGGTGAGAACAATAATTAAGTTTCTCTACCATGCCTGCATGCACTAGCCTTTCTCATTAGATCCTGGCACCGAGATGTCCTTCTGATAGCAAAGTGTCCTTGCCCGGTCAAAGGTTAATGTTTGAAACAAAGAACATTTAATCTCTTCCCCTATCTTCCTTCCTTGCCTTGAAAAATCAGCATATAGTTCCTTAGATTATTTCCTCCAGAGATCAGCATAAAGATGTTTCTTTCATTAAGGTCTTAGTTGCAGACAATAGGTATTAAGACAACAGCCTTGACCCGAGGCCTAGGGCAAAGGTTGAAGATTATATTCTGAATCTCACAGGAATTTACATTATGTCCGGTACTTTACTGGAATTTACATCAGACAACAGACATTTTTCCAGAAGTTCCTTGATTCTCCTCAAAGTATGTAATTGATTATGCATCTGAATATCTGTAATCACCCTGCCATTGTCTGTAGTTAATTTTTCTTTAAAGCTATGCTTTAAAAACTCGGCTCTCAAAAAAATAAAGTGGAACAGCCTGATCACACTCTCTAGGATGTGCTGTCTCTCACTCCCCACCCCCTTTCCCCCTCACAACTCGCCGCCGCCGAGGCTTTCTCCACCCTCCCAGGGACCCAACCTCGGTTGGAGCTGGCCTCTGACAGGTCAGATAAAGCCAAACCAATTACAAATTGTAGAAATCTGACTATAGAACTGAGGCTACCAGAAGAGGCGGGGGAAGGAGAAAACAAGGTAGGGAGGGAGGGAGCACAATGAATTATGTGGAGGACTATGGGTGTTTGGTGGTGGGAGAGGTGTGGTAATGACAAATGAAATGAGGGATATTATACCTCTAAATCAAAAACAGCATTGTAAACAAATGTTACCTTAATAAATAAATAAACAAAAATTATTCTGAGAAAAAAATAAAAGCGGAAATACAATGATACTCTCAAGTATTTATCCAAAGAATATTAACATTCTAGTATTTAATGATTTGTGCACTCCTATGTGCACAGCAGCATTATCCACAATAGCTAAGTAATAGTGTAACACAGTGGTCCCCAGGAGAAAGGGTGTGTCCCAGGTTCCCTATCCCACCCATGGTAGGGTGGAACTGAGCAGGATATAAGAAGCTTGAGAACATACTCACAGAGAACACACACAGAGGACACACAGAGAGAAGACAGGAGGAGATGGAAGAAGGATGGAAAGCCAGCAGAGGGCCAAGGAGCAGAGAGACTTGTAAAGAAGCTGCACTGGCCTGGACGGATTGAAAGAGACGTGGGTGAGAGACCCGTGGGGAGGTTAACGATGGCTATATTGATTTTGGTTTTGATTATGTTCTGTTCTGCTCAGAATGGTCTGATTGTTTCTGACCCTTTTGTATGGGTCCCTGCTGAAAGGTATTTTGGTTCCTCCCAGAATTGTCTGGCTGTTTCTGACCCTTGTGTGTGGGTCCCTGCCAAAAGCTGTTCTAGACTTGTGGCAGGCTTTCGAGACTTGCCTTGGGCCAATCCCGTTTGGGTGGACTTGTACCCATGAGGAGTTGGTTAACACTAGGTGCTTGACTTAGAAAATATATTCTTTGTCTTCTCTGCCCTTTCTAGTTGTATTAAAGTTTCTTTCCACAAAAGGTCTTATATGTTTTGTATCGATGTGGCGGATGGCAGACCCATTTTGAACAGGGCAGTTCTGGGGTTTCAGGGGTGTCCCTCTCCTGCCCTGTAACAATAGTACCAACCTAAGTGTTCAAAGACAGATGTCTGGATAAGGAAGTTATGGAGTATATACTAATGGAATACTAGTAAGGTGTTAAACAGAAGAAATAATGCCTTTGGGACAAATAGATGGATCTTGAGGTGATTATATTAAGTGAAAGAAGTCAGGAAGTGAAAGATAGATACCAGTTGGTTTCACTTCTTTGTAGAATATAAATGACCAAAGAACATATACTGGCAAAATTACTGGCACAGCAAAAATAATTTCTAGACCCTGTGTAAATAGCCGGTTACCAAAGGGGATGGGGGGAGAAAGTGTGGACAGAGGAAGGAACAGGACAGGTCTTTGGCACATGAGTATTGGTGGAAGGTGAGTCAAGTATATGCTCATATGGAGGTGCGAAAATGTACCCCCAAAATTACATAGCTATGTAAATGACTAACAGATTACTAAAAAAAAAAAAAATCTCTTCAAATAGAATTTATACCCTCCATTCTTATCTTGCTACTCCACTGGCTAATACTCCACTGGTTAATCTTTATTTCAATTCCTCTATTAAGAACTTGGACACTTTGATCACTCCCTTTACTTGAAATAACTAGAGGCTTTCTGAACTATGTCTTTGTTTTTCCTTCTATATCATTGATTTTTTTTTAATTTCCTTTTTAATTTTTCATGCTTTCCGGAACCTCTAAATATTGCAGCCTTTGGTCCTCTTCTTTGTTCTCTCTCCATTCACTCATTTTTGATCCTATTCAGCATCATAGTTGTGTATCTAAAGACTGCCAAACTTCTGTTTCCCTTACTGACTACCTCCTACAGCTGTGTACTCCATTTCTCTACTGTGTTATCTAATTACAACTCAATCTTAAATTTTAAAACTATAATAAGCACCACCTCTAGCAATAAGAACCTAGATAGGCTGTGAAAAGAAAAATGAAGAACATGTTAAAAAAATAAGAACATCTTTCAAACTGTGATCCAGACTCCACTCCTGCCCCTACCTCATGCCAAGGTAAACTAAAAAGAGAAATCCAACAAAATTAAGCCCTAAGTTCAACCACAGAAAAATAAATAAGGCAACACACCTACCTACAAAGCAAGGGGCATTTGAACACAAGATCAAAAAGTAAGTGAGATAATAGAAATTCTGGAACAAATGTAAAGCATACAGAAATAGAAGAACTATCAGACAAGAACTTAAGAACAACTATATTAAAAATGCCAAATGAGCTACTGGAAGGTCAATCAAAGGCAGATAGGCAGTTGCAAGGATAGAAAGGATATCCACGAACAAACAGAGTTCTTCATCAGAGACAGAAAATATTAAGAGAACACAAAAGGAGACTCATGAAATGAAACACAAAATCCTGAACTAAACAACAACAGGAATACAAAACCAGAAGCATGAACAAAAGTATTATAGTCACAACAAAACACTGAAGGGGAGGAAGAAATTGATAGAACCAGTATAATTAAATGTCAGAGAGAGGACAGCAGTTCATAAAGGACTTCAGAAACAACAATTTAAGTAAAACGCCCAGATTAACCCTAACCAAAAATCTAGAATAGAGTCAGAGATGAAGAAAGAAGGAAACTGACAGAATCTCTAGGGAAAGCCATCCAGAAACAGAACACAAATCCATCTTTTATTTGCTTTGTTTTTTATTTGATTCTTTTCCTTCCACCATTCCTAAATGCATAGTGCAATCGATATACTTAGTAACAGACCGAATTTCCATATTGGAACAAGTACTATTATGGAAGAAAGATCAATGGAAAGCTATTGAAATGCCTTTCAGACAGATGCATCAAAATTTTAAACTGAAAGTATATTTGTATTGCTATGAAAGTTGCAGTGGTGAGTATTTAAGACTTAATAGATTAAGGGGTGGTGATTCAAACCAGATTCTTATTTATTTCACCAAATTGGGCAGTGCAAAGGCCAAAGAAATTGTCAGAAACAACAAAATATTACTGTAAACTTAAGCAGATTATAATACAAATTTAGACAAATATCCTAAATGCTAGATTTATTAGGACAGATAAATATAGGTCTAGGTACCTGGAGAGTAAATGTGACTTGGTGAAAGTCATTCCTCAAGTGTGTTTTTAAACATATTTTTAAAAGACCTATATAAATCATCAAGTAATCTCCAATTGATGTACAAATTGAACAAAAATCAAATGAAAATTCTACCTTGTGTTTGTTTGTTTGCTAATTTTGATGTAGAGATTTAAATCCCTATATAAACTAATTGTAGCAGCTCTCTTACCTAACTGCTTGATAATGAAGTTGTCTTTTATCCTTTTCCCTTTTCCTTATAAACTTACCTTTGAAAATGTAAATAAAATAAACTGTAACAGAAGATTCCTGAAGAAGTTTCCTGAAGAAGATTAAAATAGGAGGTATCTTGCCCTGTCAGTATCAAGGTATTTTAAAGACAATATTTAGGGTACCGGCACATGGGTGGCTAAGTGTACTAAGGACATAGAACAAAGGCAGGGAACCATACATATTCAAATAGGTAAACTTGGTCTTCAACCAAGATGTCTTTTGTAGATCAGTAAATAAAGGATGAATCTATTTAATACATGTAATAGAAACAACTGATTATTCATATGAAAAAAAGTTTAGATTTCTTCCTTATACTACACACACACACACACACACACACACACACACACACACACACTCTATTCCAGACAGACTGAGATTTACATATAACAAACGGAACTTCAAATACTTTCAAAAGAAATATAATATCTTTTTTCTACAGTAAACATGGCTAAAAAGATTTTTTGAGGCAAGAAATACACAAATCAATTTATTAACTTAAGAGCATTAAGTTTTAGTATTGAAAAGTTATCAAAAAGAAGGTGAAATGCGAGTCATTGACAGTAGAAGATATTTTTAGGACACCATCTAACAACAGTGTTAATAATTTGAATATATAAAGAGTCTTACAAATCAATAAGAAGAGAAAAATTAGTAGACACATGCCATAAACAATCATTTTTGGAAAAAAATTTGAAATGTATTAAAATATGTTCAACCTCATAAATTACCATGTGAATATGGAAAAACACAAAGGGATATAATGTTACACGCAGCAATAGGAACACTTTTTTCACTTTTGTTAAGATTTATTCACTCTCATCAAAGTGAAATGGAAAAAAATGATAAAATAAATGTAAAAATGCCTACCTAATTTTCTAATTTTCTATACATTACACAGAATTATATGAGTACTTGCATATTTGTAGAAATATTTAAAAGCCTTAATAGTATTATTATTGGTTACAAAACCAAAGGCAACTAATCTAAATGTCCATGACCAGGAGAATGATCACCAAATGTTGGCATATATTTAAGATGGACTCTTCTATAATAGCTAAAAATGGGTAGCAGATAATGCAGTAACATAAAATGTATAAATTTTATGTTAAATAAAATGAATTGTTTCAGAAGTCTACAAAGAATAGAATTTCACTTAATATATAAAATAAGTGGTTTGTTCAGATATACATACAAACAGCTAATACTGTAATTTAAAGGCAAGGATGGAAATGTAGAGGAGTGTTACATGTTAAGCCCAAGGGTATTAATGATCTGCTTTATAAGATGCATAATGGGTACATACATGTACACTTTATAATTTGTTAACTTTTGCATATAAACTAACTGATTCAGTAAAAAGTAGCCTCTAACCTGTCTGTCAGATCCACAGAGGTTCCACTATTTTTACAAGGTTGAAAGGAACACTCGTTAGTTTCAATTTCACATAGAAGCCCAGAAAACCCAGGTCTGCAAACACACCTTTAAAAAAGAGATTTACTAAGTCCATTAATATAAATTAATAAAGTCAAAGATTCAAAAATTGCAGCGTGACAAATTGTTAATAATCAGAAATGTTCTTCAGCTTATCAAATATAATAAGTATGCTTATATTTAGCTACATCCAGATGCAAAAACCTATATCTAAATATATTTTCATTTTTTTCTACCTGAAATTGTTGACTCCATCTTAACAGTCATCATAATTCTGGCAGGGAAGGGAAAAGCACTCATCCAAGTTAATTTCACAGTGTTCACCTTCAAATCCTGCAAAGAGAGATGAGATGGGTATGGATGATCAATACTCATCTAGAGCATGAAAGTCGGAATCAGTAGTATAAATTGCAGAACATGCTCATCATGGTA
This sequence comes from Scalopus aquaticus, assembly GCA_004024925.1. Lineage (NCBI taxonomy): Eukaryota > Metazoa > Chordata > Mammalia > Eulipotyphla > Talpidae > Scalopus > Scalopus aquaticus. Next base: position 51,469 of record PVIJ01011408.1, read on the forward strand.
GTTAAAAAGGAAAAAAAATAACAATTCATATCTAGCTTCTCATATATGAATAAAATTATGCTAGTTTCTAATAAATGAGTTCAAGTGAAAGAATCAGGGGAGGAAAGAATACTAAATCTCCTGGGAAAGTAGAGCTGTTTCCAATTTCACTGTTGTTTTAAGGTATTTAAATGTTTGAACAAGAAGAATTGAAATGATCCGGAAAGCAAATGAATTAATGTGATGACCAATCTTCAAGTAAAATTGAGCTTCAATGATCAAATTTATTCAAGGCAGTTAACAGATGAGGCAAATTATTTAATTGCTTTTCATATCCAAGTGATTCAAAGAAAACAAATTATTTTGATTCATAACTACATAATCAGTCATCCATTTAAACACATGCCAGTTATGTTTTATAAAAACAAAGTACATGAAAGAAAATTTATAGACTGATAAGATAAATAATTATAATTATTTCAATACATCCATGTCATAAAAATTATTCTATGACTTTTTAAAATGCATGAAATATTTTAATATTTAAGGTGACCATTTAAACAATTATCACTATGGTTATACATTAACTAGTTAACGTATGTATTTAGGCCTATTTTTTCTTGCTAATATTTTTTTCTATACTAGTTATGAAAACTAAGAAACAAGAAGTTTCCTTTCTCTTGTTTTTTCAGTAATATAACTAAGTACCAAAATAATTTCACTGACATTATAAATGTCAACAGCTACTCAGGATTATTTAGTTTGAAAAACATGTTATTCTAAGCAAACTACAGTTTTTGGTTTACATAGAGACAGGGATTATAACTAAGAAGCCAGTGAAGGAGGAGGAGATACAGTTAAGAATGCTTTCTTCCTCCCATAGTACCTTTTCATATAGTTTATCTTTTTCTATTTGCAAATCTCTCTCTATTGTTCAAAGTCTCAAACCACTGTTATATTAGCATGTTGATGATACAGCACACATTCCTTGACATCCATTTCTACGTAACTTTCAGCTTCAGTATCTACTAACTAGAGGGAAAAATATAAGTATTTCCTCACTCAGATTCCTCTGGTAGAACAAGGTATGGATCTGCTTTATCTTTTCACATCATTCCCTGTCACTAGTTGTGACCATTTTCTGAGCTGTCTACCCTCAGACCAAGCATTACACCATTTCCTATTGGAGTTTGATTGGGAAATTGGTATACGCCTTATAAAATTTGAGTGTCTCTTTAGCAAAAGACTATATGGAAAGCTAAAAATTACTTATCCAAACAAAAGTAGAAGTATAAAATGAAAAAAAAGTATAGAAACAAAATTTAGATCACAAAAAGCAAGACTGTTTACTTAAAACCATATATATTAATAAGTACACTGAATATGATTTAAAAACATAGTCCAATTAAAAAGACAATCAAATGAAATAAAAATAACAGAACTAGCTATACAATATCTAAAAGAAATTTACTTCAATTTTAGAGACAATGATAGACAATGCAGAAAGATGGAATAAAACTATAATATGAAACACTCATTCTAAATAAACCTGGAATGCTTATGTGACTAGCAGAACAGGTAAACAACAACATTATTAATTTGTTCAGATTTTCATACTTAATTACTGAAGGCTTTAATCTAAACTCTAAAGTTGCATTCTTTTAATTTCATTCACTATAAGACTTATAAGACATTGATGTGCTGTAAGATGTACCTTTTAAAAAGAAAATCCATTTCTAAGTTAATATAGTTATCCTAATTTTAAGTGAACAAGTTATAACTTCAATACACCTCAGCATTCATCAATCACTATTGTTGCTGGTTTTGTTTTTTCATCTATTTTTCTTTTTTCCTCCTTGCTAATCTGCCCTTCTGGTTCTTGTTACTAAGTCTACCGTTAATTGTTTGCCAGTCTATCCTTCTGGTTCTTGTTATGGAGCTCACACACTGTTTGCTAATCTGCCCTTCACTATTGCTGTTATATGTAAAGTACAAATGTCATAGTTATAAAATGCCATTTCATTGAATATTCTATTGTAGTTAATTGTTTTTTCAAGATAAGATTAGAAAGTTGGATGAATTCCATTAGCCTGCCTTTTAGCATAGATACTTTCTGGAAGGCAGGGCAATTAGCCACTAAGAAATTTCTTTTTTTAAAGATGTATTAATTCATACATAGAAGAAGTGGGGTGTAGGTCAGAGGTGTGCAGGGGAGAGGGGAGAGTGAGAGGATTCACCAGAGACAGGGTGGGGAGCAGAATAGGCAGATCTACTGAAATACACTGCTGAGGGGAGCAGCTGGCAAGACAGGAGAGGTCTGCTGCACCATGCGGGTTAGCTCCCTGGCCAGGACTGAACGCAGGCCACAGTGGCTGGCAATAGTTTGACAGCGCTGAAACTTAACCCCTCGGCCACTAGGGAGACCCAAGAAGTTTCTTAAAAATATTATTTAATACTGGTTTTACTTGCTTGCAGTAGCATATAGTGAGACAAAACAGAATCAGACAACATCAAACCAAAAACATGCCCTAGAAATATGACTGAAACAGGCTGCCAAAGGCAAACAGGAAGGGTGGAAAGGGAAGGGGGAATGTGGCACAGTGGACTAGGGTGGTGACTATGGGAGCCTTGGTGCTGGCTGTGGTGTGGTAACATACACCTGAAGAGATGGGATTTTATATTTTTGACCCCTACACAGTGCTGTAAAACAATGTTACCTTGAAAGAAAGAAAGATTCATTTAAATCACTAGAACTCGAGGGCATTGGCCTGCCACAGGAGTTACTCAGCATGCTGCCCTATATTCAACTGCATTGATGAATAAGACATTCAGAGCCTGGGAACCTGGACAACTCACAGTATAATCCTGTTTACCTTGATTGTGACTTGTTCATTTAGTTTGACATTTTTGAGACAGAGCTTTGTAACCAACTAGCAACATATGTCATTGTACTGAGGAAATAAGATTGCTGAAATGCAGCCGACATTGGGAGAAAAAAAATAGTAGTAGATTGCATTTAAAATAACCCAAAGCTTTGCTGAGAAAGTACGTTTGGGGGATTTAAAGGAGTAAACTGTGGATTAGCCCCAAACTAAATTTGTATTAATCCTGGCATTATAAGTTGATATTTATTCATGCAAAGGGCACCTGTTTTAAATAAAACCACTGACAGTTAAACCTGTCAAAACTGCAGTACAGACACGCCCCCAAAACATGGCGGCGAACAGACGCTAGGATCAGGCTCTCCTACAAAAAATCGATTCTTGGAGAAAAATATCCCTAACTTTGAGAGCTGTCTCGAAGAGAACCGGATACCCTACGCAATACAATCGACCCTGGGGGTGCTTTGGACTTAAAAATAAACTGAAGAGTCGGAGTAAAGAGAAGAGAGGGGA
>PVIJ01011409.1:0-54842 GCA_004024925.1 Scalopus aquaticus
GTGAGAGGAAAGAGGGGGCCAGATTTCACAGGGATAAACAAGGGGGCGGCAGGGGGGACACTTTGCAGCAGAGTGGAAGAACAATCGGGAGAGCAATGGAGAGACTCACGCAGTGGCCTGGGGAAACTGAGGTAGTCCTTCATTAATTACCTCTTTAATTAACTACCCTCATTAAGGGGAAGTATGGGGTAACAGACACGAGACATCATCTTTTGGAGGAAGAGCTGCGTGGGCGCGCAGGGGGCTTTGGCAGATGGGGAGAGGGAGGAGAGGAAACCAAGAACTCGGCCCTGAGTTTTGGGTGGACATTGAGAACGAGGCAGGCAGGGCCCCAGGACCCGGACTGGGCAGGACTCGAGGACAGAATGCTACTGCTCCTGCGGACTGGTAAATAAGAGGTTAAGAAGACCCAAGCTGATGGCGCCGCGCCTGGACACCTGCGGCCGTAAATTTCCTCTGCCCGGGCCTGACTGGCCTTGCTGAGCTCTCGCCACAGCGTGTCAGCTGGCCGCCAGGGGAAGGGCTACAGACTCAGGAGTCGCAGACCTCGAGACCAGGCAGTTCAGACTGCAGCTGGGGGCACAGGCCTCGTGAGATGCTCCCCGGAGACAGTCACCAGCCTGCGGACCCCCGCTGCCCCTGGTCGCAGCCCACCATGAGCGGGCACTGGCCAGGTCTGCTCTCCCTACTTTCTGAGCCAATACATTTTAGTTTCTTTGTTCTCAAACCCCAGTCCTAAAACCTACACAGACCCCTAGCTCTGCCCCCTGGGGAGCCTCTCATGCCCAGAGGCCTCCCTGGGGTTTTCTTTCTTGCTCTTTCATTGATGAATAAATGCTGATTCCTTGTCTGCCCTCACGGCATCTGGAGGGTCTCCCTTTCGGCCCAGCCCTGGGGCCCCAGTTCTTCCAGGCTTGGGGAGCAGGGCCCCTCGGTCCAGCCCTCTGATTTCCAGAGGGTGGTGCTGTGGAGAATCCAGTCCTTTCTCTAAACAAGTTAGAAAAGAGTTGCTTTGCAGAATCAATGTTTTCAAATCACCGATTTACCCTTTTAATAAGTGAAGCACTTGGTTTTAAGATCGTGATGGAAATTCGCATAGAACAAGTCACAGAGGCCGGATGTCTCCTGGAGCCTCCCAGGAGCACCAGTCTTCAGGTGGGGAAGGTGTGCCACCCCAGGCAGTGCCTGCCCCTCTGCCCCACCCCCCATCACCCCTCCCCCCATCTCTGCTCCTGAGCTGAGGGCAGCACCAGCCCAGGCCCCAGGCTACTCAGATTTTCCTGAACAACTTAAAATACATACAGCTGCCTCCCACCCCGGTGCTTTTCATTGCTCAGCCTTACTTACACACAGTAAACACAAGGTGAGGAGGCTGACAGCTGTTTGAGAGTAAGCCATCCAATACAATCACAGTAGGGCGATGAAATTCACTATTAGAAACTACACAAACTATCAACCTACAGAAATAAAGCCACGACTCCAGGGTACGGTGTGGGGTGGGGTGTTTGGGGGGGTCCTACTGGGAACACAAGAGCCAGGGTGGGGTCCAGGATGCTCAGAGGCTGAGGTGAAGTTGACAGTCAGAAGCAGCAGGCAAGTCAGTGTCTCATGAGAGATGCAAACCCCAGGGGAAGAGAGAATCAGCCGTCACCCCAGTGAAGAGGCAGGTTACAATGAAAAGGTGAGTCACAGCTGCCTGTGATTTTTCCAAGAATCTTTTTTCCTTAAGACAGAAGAAATAGATCAAGAGGCTCCAGCTCGGCAGCGAGGGATGTGCTGAGGGCTGGTACCCAAACAAGTTGTCACTCAGACCCGGAGCAGAGTGGTGTCAGCCCTGTAGAATGTCCTTACATGGCGCGGGGCTCTGGGACCCCCAGGCTTCCGTGCACCATTACGCACGAGAACCTAAGGCACTAAAATAGGCAACACCAAACACCGGGGAAATTTAAAGCTATTTATTAGCTGATGTTGGGCTAACTGCCTGGGGATATGGAAATTAATTTAGACCTACCTCTAACATGTCCCCCAAATTGGGCCTCCCTGGTAGCGCAGCAGTTAAGTGCTGTGCTGTGGAGCTGTCAGCAGCAGCAAGGTGAGTTCAACGCCCGACCAGGGAGATCCCCACATGGCGTGGCAGACCTCTCCTGCCTCGCCCGCTGCTCCCCTCAGCAGTGTGTTTCCATCCATCTGCCTGTTCTGCTCCCCACTCTGTCTCTGGTGAACCCTCTCGCCGCCCCACGCCTCTGGCCTGCACCCCAGCTTGTGTGCATGAATGGGTGAATCTTTGAGAAAAAAAAAATCATGTCCCCAAAATAGACTCCAGATGCTTCAAAGAGTTAAATAATTTTAAATATGTGAAACTAAAGGGGAACTAGCTAAAAATAGATTTGAATACTTACTGCCACTTCAGAGTGTAGCTTCTTCAAAATGGAATCAATAGAAGAAATTTCAGTGGAAAGGAGCCGTGGACTATCTCGTTATATCCTTAGTCCAGCAAAAGCCCACAAAGCTAAGATCTAAGATGATCTGTGACTTCAGCAGGCTACGCATGCCAGCACTGGGCACCCACAGGCCACCCCATTTCACCGTTGTAGCCTCGGTGAAGAGGTATGGTCACCCCAACTTACCAGCAGGTGAGAGGCTGGGGTCCCCGATCAGGGTTCCCCAGCACTCAGACTCAAACTCTGGTTACAACAAGGTGAGCAGAACCCAGGGCAACCCAGGTGACATGCGGTGAGCTCATCGACTAGACGAGAAAACGACCGAGCTGGTCCAGCAGGAAGGACACAGAAAACACGCAGAGCATTCCTGTAATCAGCTGCAGATTTGTGGGCAGGGTGGGGAGGCTGTGCGCTGGTGGGAGAGCCCCAAAGGGGGCTGAGGGAGGGGCTCTGGAGACGCCCCCACCGCCTGAGCCCCGGCTGAGCTGGGTCCTGCCCAGGGGGTGCATCTTGCAGAAAGAGCCCAGCACTGGGGTCAAACCACAGGTCGCCGCTCAGCTGCTGGCGACCTGAGACTGTTCCTTGCCTGTAAAATAAGAGCCAGAGAGAGGTCTGGATGGCATCGGTGGGCAGTGCCTGGACCTGGGGGACTCTGGGACACGGGCCCCGTGCCCCCTGCTGCTCCTCCTAGGTGCGCGACTGAGGCCATTGAGACTCGCATGCGAATACTTTGGGGTCCAGGTGCTGGGGGTCGGGGCAGGGGCAGCGGGCACTGTGTGATCCAGAGACCAGGCAGTCGCCATCACGTCCAGAGAGGAGGGGCAGAGCGGGCAGACGGGCTCCCCAAAGACAAGGCCCCAGGAGGAGCCCCCCCAGCTGGCCCCGGGCCCCTGCTGCCCTCTGGCTGCCTCGGGGGCCAGGCCTGCAGCTCCGGGCTGGAATCTGATGCCTGGGAGTTGTCGCTGACAGGTTCCAGCCCAGCTCTGTGAAGCAGGCAGAATAATGTCCCCAAAGATGCTGGGGGACACGGTCCCCATCCCCAGAACCTGAGAATGTTCTAAGTGGTATAGTCAAGAGGGATTCAGGTTCAGGTGCAATTAAGGGCTTTGAAAGAGCGTGATAGCCCTGGATTAGCCAGGCGAGCCCAACATTCTTAACACTTTGTGTGCCGGCGCCTTTAAATTTCCCAGCCCTTGGGGCCGGCCATTTTCTGTGCCACCGCATGAATGGTAGAAGCATTCAATAAAACACACACAACTGAACGACTGGATACGATATTAAAAAAACTGTAATATCTCTCCTAAAACACCTTACACTTTCACCAAAACAATGTGTAAAGCTTCTAGCCTGAGTATGATCAAAGAAATAGCTCCTAATAGTTCCAAATAATCCACCGTGGCGTGAAAAACCGGAGACTAGATGAACACGTATGAATACGTGAGCGGCCACCTGAGACTGGTGACACAAACACGTACTAACACGTGGGTGGACCACAGAGTGTTAAAAGAGGAAGAAGTCCCCAGAGGAGAGACAGGGAGGGCAGGGGGAGAGGACGTCACTGGCTCTGAAGGCGGTGGAGGCCAGCGAGAAAGGCAGAGGTTGCCCTGGGCAGGGGCTCAGCTGTCCCGGGCCGGGGAGGAGACCTGCCTTCAGCTGAGCCCCGTGAGACCGCACAGCGCCCCCATCTAAGGACTAAACAGTGAGCTTGTGTTGCTCTAGGCCACTGCGTGTGTGGGTGTCTGCAGCCCTTCGCCCTGCCCTCCAAGGCCCCTCCGAGCCACCCAAAGGATTACTGCTTGAAGTGGGAAAGCCCCGGGCCCAGGACTCCCTGGCCTAGGCACCCAGGATCTCCAACAGGGGCTCTTGTCAACTACGAATAAACTCTGAAACAGAGGCACAGAGAGGTTAGTCACCTACCTGAAGTCACAGAGCTTATGAGTGGCAGTTCAGAGTCTGCCAGGCCGCTGGCCGAGAGCTGTGCTCTCACTCCTCCCGTACTGTCACTTACAGGGAACACGGGAACAGGCTTCTGGCTGAACACAGGGCTAAGCCCATGCTCAGACATGTCAGCTCAGCGGGATGTGCGGAGGCTTCGCGATGGTGAGTATGAGCAGCGTGGGGAATAGGGACGCACAGGTGGGACGGAGACAGCGGGCACAGGGCGGCACTCACCCACGGCCACGACGCGCCAGGCCGGCGAAGGAGCTAGAGACCTGCGTGGCGGAGCAACGAGGGGCTGGCGCGGCCATTCTGCTTTGCTTTTTACTTTAACACTTCCTGTGCCGGCCACTTTCTGTGCCGCCGCATGAATGGTAGAAGCATTCAATAAAACACACACAGCTCCTGAACGACTGGATATATTTTAATGAAATTTTAAATGCATAGAGATTAAAGCTTCTAGACTGAGTACGATCCAAGAAATAGCTCCTAATAATTCCAAATAACCCACCGTGGCGTGAAAAACCGGAGACTAGATGAACACGTGAATACGTGAATACATGAGCGGAGCAAAAAGTGTTAAGAGCCCCGGATAAGTGAAATCCCAGGTGTTTGCCTTTCTCCATCTGACTCTCTCACTGAGCGTCACGCCCTGTAGGTTCTTCCTTGTGGTTGGAAATGGCAGGTTTCATCTCTCCTCACAGCTGAGTGATAGCCCATCATTTTACATGGTGTGACATAGATGCTGTGATATCTGTGTGATGAGATACCTATGTGATGTAATAGATGTGATGTGATATGTGGTGTGCGATAGGAGATGTGGTGTGATGTGATATGTGATAAATATATGATGTGATATATATACATATATGACGTAAATGTATATCTCACATCTTTATCTAATCACCTGCTGATGCGCAACTGGGTTATTTCCAGCCCGCGGCAGTATGAATAATGCTTTGATGAACATGGGGTACAGGTATCTTTTTTAATCCACGTGTAGCATTGTTAAGGCGCTCAAACTCCCAGGCTTATGTTGGGGCCACGGAGCGTGGGAAGATACCTTGGGACGCAGGAGGACCAGCCCAGCCCACCGCCCCCAAGGGCTCCTTGGCTCCCTGGAGGGCCACAGGGGAGACCGCCCTGTTGCAGGCACACGGGACTAACGCACTGTGACACAATCCTGAACCCATCCGCACGTCCTTCCCCCCATGCTTCCCAGCCCCCTCTGCTGTCCAACCCCCTCACTCGGGCCCACCTGTCGGCCGTCTGCCAAGCTGGGGGCGATGGCCTGCCCGGGTTCTGTCAGTTCATGCCCTTTCGGGAAAGCACGTCATCACGCTCCGACAGGACCTGTCATCTCAGCCCTGGTTTGGCTGCGTGTTCATGGCTGAGCCCTAGTTAAAGCCCCCTCAGGAGGACGAGCCCTGCCAAGCCTCTCCTGTGTGACGGGCACTACCAGCGGGCAGCAAGGACTCCGACGCCCCCGCCGGCCCTGCACAGACGTCACACTCCGGCTCGAGCCCCTGCGGGTTTCTGCAAGGTCAGCCCCGATCGGGGGGCTGTGTCCTGCTGGCGGCGAAGGAGGCCGTTCCGATTTCTGCCTCTGTCCCTCCTCCCCGGCTTCTCTGCAACTCACCCAGGCAGAGACCTGCCCTCCCCGGCATCTCCCCCAGCTGTCAGCGCGGCTGCAGTTCGGCTCTCTGCCGCCTGTTCTGTGGCCGCCAGTCCCACTAGCCTTGCAACACTGGGACGTGACTCCGGGGCCCGCGAGTGCACCGCCTCCCCGGGTGCGTTGCGGGGCCAGACGGGCTCTCAGGGAGCCTGCTCGGTCTCCGCTGGTTCACCTGAGGCCAGGTGGGGGGAGATGTACTTAACTCTGACCCTGGTTCTGACTGACTATGTTCCGTCCTCAGGACCACGCCCGCCACTGGGACTGGTGCTACTCGCTCCACTTCGTAACCCCAAGCCAAAAGGTCCCCGAAAGGTGGGGCTCCCAGGATGCCCCGTCTCTGATCCTGTCCCAGGTTCTCAGGCCTCCACAGCAGCGCCCTTGCCTATGACTTACTTTGCCTGGGACATAAGTAGTTACGGATTAATTCCTCTAGTCGACAAAGTCTATATTCTCCCCAATTTTACAGAACAGGAAACTGAGGGGAACAGAGGCCACTGCTGTCTGCAAAGTCACACACCTGGTGACGACGGTGCCGGGATTTGAACCGGGCAGGCTCTGCCTCCTTTCAGGGGCTCACTCTCGAGGATCCTGCCTTTCTCCACACCAGAGATCCGATTCGCCTCAGACCCCTTCCAGGCCTGTAATCACCCACATCCTTGTTTCCACGGCCAGAGGAAAAGCTTCATATCCGCATTTCCCTCCTGTTAGAACAAGGGACAGAAACCCCGTTACCAAGTTGAGCTGACCAAGGCTGACCTCAGGGAGCGCCCCCTTTGAGCCAGGTGTCCCAGGCCCCTCCTTATGAGATGTCACCCCAAACGGTTTACTCTTCAAGACTAGAGACTTCACAAAGCCTAGCAGACGCCCTGGAGAAGAAGGCCCCCCGGGAGAGCACCCCACTGGCGCTGACTGTGCAGGTAGCAGCGGGCGGCCTGTGAGTGGTCCTCGGTGGCCATCTGCTGCTGACCGTGGCCGGAAGCCCTGGGTCCACTTCCGAAAGAGGGCTCCCAAGCCAGGCGTGGGGGATGGTGGTATCCACCTGCAACGAAGCTCAGCCCCGGGCTGGAGACACAGGTGACATTTGTCCAAGTTTGTTTTGTTCCCCATGGAACAAATATCTCCTCAGGAATCCAGTGGATTTCTACCTCTCTTCAGTTTAAAGATTTAATGGATGTCCTATTAACTAGGATGTTGGAAATGATCTCCAAAGTAATCAGCTAGAAGTCTAAATTATTGTTTTACATTATTTTTACAAGTGTTGGGGAATACCAGATGGTTTGTGGGAACAACGGATTCTGCCACTACCCTTTTATTCTCATACAAAGTGAGTTACGAGACTCCGGGGTATTCTGGCCCAGAAACTCAAGCTTTTCAACAGCAGTTAAAACATGTGACAGGGCGTGGGGACAGAGACACCAGGAAGCCGAAGTGCAGACCCCAAAACAGACCTGCCTGGTCCCTAACCTCCCCCTCCCCCCGCACCTGTCCGGAGGCCATTTCCAACGGGCGGGAAAAAGCAGACGAACGGCACATGGTACTATTACAATCTAGCCATTTAGAACAACATGAAGATGACTTCCCACCTCACATCTCCTACATAAATTCTGGGTGCATTAACTATCTTAACATATGTCTTTAAATCTGGAAGGAAATTTAATGATCTCTGAAAAAGAAAAAGCCAGGGTTCAAAGGGTTCAAAATGAGGTTCCCCTGACCTCAAAACCTATGTCTCCACAATGCTGTGAAGAGATTTCCCCCCACAGGTCTCCATGCTTTGTGGTGAAGAGTTAAGTCATTTTGGTTCTTGCGCCCCTGTCCCTCCTCACTACCACCCCCCACTCTCAGCCAAACAGCAAGATGGAAGAGAGGAAATAGAAGAAAGCAACCCCCGGCCCACCTTGTCCTAAATAGTCGATTTCAGTTCCTTTTCTGGAACATTTCAATATATTCTGGATGGAAGGAAGTGGGAGGGAGAAAAACTTGGTCGTACCAAAATGAGAAAACATCTCAGCTGTGCCTGCTAGAAGGAGGCTCACAATAAATGTGAGCTACAGAGGAAGAATGGAGCGTGTGACTGGCACGGAGGAACAAGCCCTGCTCAGGGCGGTGCCCTGGCCCAGGGGCAGAGCGGAAAGGGACGCCTGCAGGCGGAGGGGAAGGGCCTACGGGTTTTTCCCATCTGAGAGAGAAGAAAATAATCAATACCCTCATAAACAGCACCCAGCAGACAACAAAGACGCCGAATAAAACGAGGAAGATGAGCGCATGTATCCTTTTGGATTAGTGTTTTTGTGTCCTTTGGGTAGATTCCCAAAAGTGGGATTGCTGGGTCGTATGGAAGCTCCATGTTTAGCAGTTTGAGGAATGGCCATACAGCTTTCCATAGCAAAGGTATGGAAGCAACCCAGATGTCCAAAAACAGACGATTGGATCAAGAAGATGTGGTCCATACACACAATGGAATACTATTCAGCATTCAAAGAAGATAAACACATGCAATTTGCAGCGGCATGGAAGGAGCTAGACGGGATCATGCTCAGCAAAATAAGCCAGAAAGAAAGAGAAAAACATAGAATGGTTTCACTTATAACAGGACTGTAGGGAAACCAAATAGGAGAGAGACACTCAGGGGAGGGGGGGGGAGGGAAGGGCACAAAATGGAGTAGAAAAGGACACAAGGGACCATGGAGATGGATCACGGGTGAATTGGTGGTGGGTTACCCAAGGGGAATACAAAATGTAAAAGATATAAATAAATAAATAAATTTTATATATATATATATATATATATATATATATATATATATAGAGAGAGAGAGAGAGAGAGAGAGAGAGAGAGAGGAACTTCAAACGAAAATGCAAAGGAAATCATTTTGTATGCATGAACACGCATTATGGATTCCGGGTGTTCCCCCACGCCTGACGGCTGTACCCCACTGTGAAGGCTGCCCTTGTTCTGACAGAGGGGGAGAACCAGCCTCTGAAAAGCTAGTAAACTTGCCCAGCCAAGGTCACATAGGCAGTGAACAGGGCCAGACTGGACCCAGGCCTCTGGGCTTCAGATGCCAATCTACCCCGTCACAGATGCTCAAGAGCAGAGGAAAGGTGAAGTTAGAACTGAGGGGTAGAACCTCAGAGGACCCCAGACTCCAAGAACCTCCAGAGCCCCACAGAGGTACAACCGAAGGCTAATTCTGGGAATTCAGGCCTTAGCAGGAAATATATATTTTCAGGCAGGCTTCGTGTGTTTCACAGCAAAATTTCACGCCAGAAGACAAGGCGGTGTCTCTGAAGCTTTGTGCCCCAAAGCCACAGAGCCCCGATTTCACCGAGGAGGCTCACAAAAGCAAAGAGCCTCGGCGTTTATTTTTAATGGGCATTAAAGTGGCATCTGCCTTTTAACCTCGCCGCCCCCGCCTGTCTTCAGAAGCAGGACGACCCGTAGAATCAGCTCCCGCCGGGGTTGCAAGGTTGGGTCCAGGTTCATCGTCGACATTCAAGGCTCCCTGTGGTTCCAGACCAAACAGCAAGGGCTGGTTTTGAGAGCGATTTCCAAAAGCAGAGAAAAGCTCCGCCAGAGAAGTGCATTTAGCTGAGCCCCACGGTCAAGCAATCACGCTCGGTCAGGATTAAATGGAGCCCTCCCAGCTGTCCACCGTGAAGGAATCTTGCAGCTCTCTGGAGGGAGCAGCTGGGATACTGCAAGAGCTGGATTTAGAGCTGGACTAACAGGAAAGCCGACCCCAGCCTCGTCCTCACCAGCACTGTGCACTTGGGTGATGACCTTCCAACTCAGCGTCTTTCCTGGTAGAATAACACAAGAGTGGCCTCCCAGTTGGAAGAGAGACCCAGAACAAACAAAAGGTGCATAATTATTGCTCGGCAGAGATCCGCTTCTGTGGGGGAGGTCCTTGGCATTTGGCAGCTCAGCTTAATTCTCTGCTTGGTTTCTCACCTGCTGGGCACCTCTGCCCAAGGTTCTGGGTCTCTGGACCTCAGTGCTTTGCTCTGTGACAATAGGAACCACACCGCCCAGCTCACGAGGCTCCTGGGGTTCAGGGGGAGCAGGAGTGAGCGCCTGCTTTCGGGGTACAAGCCACCTCTGCATGCCACCAAGCAAGGCTCAGCCCAAGTATTGAGAGAGAAATAAATAGGGAGAAGTTTTGGGTCAGACCCTCCTTTCCCTGCTAGGCAGGAGCCCCCACAAACAGCAAAGTCACCAGCTTGACCTGCGGTCACTCCCAGTGATTAGAAAGGTCCCTGAACAGCCCGAATCCTCTCCATGGGAACTTGGTCCTCGGTGCTTCTGCTGCTGACCACACCCCAGTCGTGGCCCTGGTCTCTCGGGGGGGGGGGGCTCACAGGCTCTGTCCATCTTGCCCCCCCCCCCAGACTCCCCTCTCAGGGATGGAAGGGGCGGCGACAGATCGGTCTCCTTGTTTGGGGACCTGTGGCTTCTCTGTGATTTCTTGGCCCACCACCTGCGTGCCCAGCGAGGCCCGCTGTGCCCTGGTGTCCACACGGAGTGCTGGCTAGCACATGCCTGGGTGCCCAGGAGGATCTAATGGGGTACCCTCCCCCAGTGCACAGCTCCTGTGGCCCAGCTCAGTCTGCAGCCCCCTCCACCACCTGCTGTGGGACCCTCCCCCCAGGCAGCTCAGCCCCCAGGCCCTCGGGTGTCCTGGCCCAATGTGGGGGACACAGGCAGAATCACCCGCGCTTTGTCACCCCCCACCTTTCTCCCTACTTCCCTGGTCTCCTGCCACAGCACAGGATCAGTCAGCACCCCAGTCTCAGCAGAACCCCCACCCAGGGTGGAATGCAACCCCCCACTTGCAGGTGTCCCTCTGCTCAGTGTCCTTGACCCAGGCTGGGGGGGAAGACAGCTCTGTCCCCCCAGAGAGGGGGCTGGCCGCTGCGCTGGGGATATGGGGAGCACAGCACCCCGACTCTCAGCTCACTCGGTGGACGCTCCTCCACCCCAGCCGCCCTCCCCCCAGATGATCTAGGGATGGGAGTGCAGGCAGGGGGCACCTGAGCCTGGGGTTCCAAGGCCTGCTGCCCCCTGCCCTCCCTTCTCGCTCGCCAGGCTGCTGGCAAGGGAACCGGCTCGAACCACACCCCGCGCCCTTCACCCAGGGCTGACCCTGCTCCCGCGCTCACACCTCAACGTCTGCGACCAGCCGAGCGCCCCGGGATTTCACAAGCAGCGCGTGAGGCCCCTCCCTCAGGCCAGGACAAGAGCCTGGCTCTACTGGACGGGCCAGCAAGCCAGCCCCCCTCAGCGGAGCGGGGCGGCTCTGTCCGGACAGGTGCTGGGAGACGCGCCATTTCCCCGGAGCGAGAAGACCACCCGTGAGTAATGCCATTCCCCCTGACGACGCTGGGTGCAAAGAGACACAGCTCCCTGGCACAAGAGCAGGGGTGCCTACTAGCCCCCCCAGATTGCAACCTTAGGACCCAAGGGAGACATGGCCTTCCCTCCCCCTGGGCGCAGACTAGGACACCTTCAAGAAACACCAAACACACACCCTCGCTGCCCCCACTCCCGTCACCTCTCCTGGGGGGACACAGACCGAGCGGGAATCGCCTTCCCATCAAGAGCCCACCCCTGGGCCCCTCACACCGGCTGGAGGCGAGAGACACAGGTGAGCACTGAGGCGAGGAGCAAGAAGCTCAGGGCCAGCACCTCAGCCCTGTTGCTCCGAGCCAGATGCCAGATGCCCTCCGAGCCTGCAATCCAGGGGCGGTCTAGGGCCGGTGGGGCGGGGACCAGGGAGCTCAGGAAGGCAGTCCCGAGTCCTCCCTTGGCAACCAGCAGCCCGTCTGCAGCCAGGACCCCGCGTCACCGCTGGGACCTCAGGTTCCAGAGACTCAGCCTCACGCTCCCCCCTACAGAGTTTCGGGGGCTCACCCTAGGCGGCAGGAACTGGAGCAGGCTGGGGAACACCAGGATTATGAGCAACTCGGGGCGCTCAGTCTACCTGGAGCAAACTTACCTGCCTGATTCTCAGGAACATTCCCCCCCCCCACCCCCTGCCGTGGCCCGCAGATGGACTTAGTTTGGTAGAAGAATATTCTCAAGAAAAGGGGGACCTTAAATCACTCGTTCACGCACCCACTCAACACAGCTGGCGGGCTGAAGGGGGACGTGGCCTGTGACGAGCTGGCAGGCTCCTGCCCCCACTGCACCCCAGGAGCGCACGGCGGGAGCGGAAGGGCTGGCGGGGCAGAGGGACGGGAGTATGATGGCGACTCCCACTCCCCGGGGAATCAAGCACAGCCGCCTGCCTGGAGGAGGCTGCAAAGGCTTCAACCAGTGGGCTGAGAAGGAGCTTGCAGGCAGGCAGAAAGAGTCGGGGCGCACCTGCGCAGGGAACTCCCAGGCCGTGCCCGGAGGCGGAGCCGGAGACGCAAGATCGCTAAGAGGCGAGGGGAAAGGAGGGGAAGGCGCGGCGTGCTTCCCAGGACCCCCCAAAATTCAGGATGGGGCAGATGCAGGATCACCCAGCCCCCCCCCGGGGGTGAGGGGCACGACAAGCTGAGGACAGCTCAGGGAGGACAAAGCGCGCGGACACCTGTCAGCGCCAGCGCTTGGGCGGCACCGCCAGGCTGCCGGGCAGGTGGGCCTGACCCGTGCGGCGGAGGCCACGACCCCCAGAGCCAGCGCGGGCCGGGCCCCTCCCCAGCCCCTCCCCCCAGCTCTCTTACCACAGCCACCGCTCCCCTGCCCTGGGCCCTTCTCTGCTGGAAAGAGCTAGAAGGTGGTGCGCCACGCCCCTCCAGAGGGCACGTGAGGTCTTGCAAATGAGTGAGGACCTTTCTTCCAGGGCGGCGGCTCCCATACATTTCATCGGAATCTTTATAATCAGCTTAAGGGCTTTTTATTTTAATATAGCAGCTGAGAGGCAAAATCAGGTCCCACTTCCAGCGCTACTAAAATCTGCTGTGTGGGCAGCACTCGACGTGGAAACGAGGCCCCTTAACAGCCGCCCACGCGCAGCCTAATTTTCACTCAGGAGTCGCTATTGAAAAAGGAAAAAGAAAAAAGGTGACTCAAAACCACCAGCAACTTTGATTTTAACTTCTGAAAAAGTCAGCCACCAAAGGAGCAGGAACCTTGGCCCAGAAGCCAGAGGCCCCGGGCGCTGCGGTGGACCCAGCGCTGCGCTGCGCGGGGTCCCGGCGTCCGCTCTGCGCATGGCCCCGCCTGGGGCGCGCGGGTCCCTCTGCCGCTGAGAATCACGGTGCGGGTGGGGGCGCTGGCCCGGGGGCCTTGGCCCGGGGGCCTGGAGGCTTCTGCCATCCGCCTCCCAGCTCCAAGCACTGCGATTCGATTCGCCCTTGGCTGTGCTGGCCCGGTCTCCCCCGCCCGTCTCCCCACGTCGGCCATCAGGTCTTTGCACGCGCACCCGGCCCCCGGCCCCCCACCCGGCCGGATCATCTTGATGTTTGCTCTGTAGGA
Source organism: Scalopus aquaticus (assembly GCA_004024925.1). NCBI lineage: Eukaryota > Metazoa > Chordata > Mammalia > Eulipotyphla > Talpidae > Scalopus > Scalopus aquaticus. Next base: position 13,520 of record PVIJ01011409.1, read on the forward strand.
TCAATTCCTGATTGAACCACCCCACTGCCCAGAGGTTAATTCTAAGAACTAAAGCCAGTTCCAGTGCTGTGACCACACAAATACTGTTGTCTGTAAAGCCAGAGATTACACCTGTAAAGAAACAACCCCATGTTTTTAGGAGCTCCGCCAAGTACCGCTGGGAGGCCTGCACCCTTGGGTGCTACCCAACCCCTGGGCTACTCGTTACCCATGTTGTGTGGCCACTTTCACTGTCTCCCGAAAGAAACGGAGGACGCACGTCACCGGCTGACTCTAATCCGTCGTTCAGTCCCCCCGACGGGCCCGCCGGTGACCTGGACCCAAAGCCCACACCTCGGCGCCGGGCTCTGTGAGCAGGTGCATGCGCCAGCCAGGCCGCAGGTAACACGGGTGATACGCTCCTGGACTGCACGTTGCGCTTCACGTCACGTCTGGGGCTGGTCCCTGGGCTGTCCGTGCAAAACCTCCACTTTCTCTTTTAGTAAAAGCACGCGTGGGTCGCGTGCACAGCCTGGCGTTGGCACAGCGTGGAGGAGTTCCTGCCTGTGGATGAGGGTCCCGCGTGTGACTAGCTGCGAGGCAGAACATTCCAGCACAGATCAAGCCATTCCCTCTTCTTGTGCTATGCCAGTCAGTGGGGGTCGCGTCTCATGAGGGGTCGTGCTCATTTGCGGAGACTCACGGAAGACAGAAGCTGCTGCAGCCAGAGCGGCAGAGAGGACTGTGGGAGCCCGGGCTCGCCCAGCTGGAAGGGGCCTGGGGGCCCAGGCTCGAGGTGGAGCTTCTAGAAATACACAAACGCGACCCCTAGAGACAGCCGCCCTTGACACGCAGGTAAGACCTTCCCGGACTTCCTGGGTCCGCGCCCTCCCCTCTCCGTCCAGGGCAGGTGAGAAACTACCTTCTGAGGAAAGAGAGGACAAGGGAAGTTGGGGAAGGCGCCCCAGTAGTCAGGGTCGGGGGAGAAGCCCAGGGGCCTCCCCCTCCCATGCAGGGCCCGCTGTGCAGACCTGAGCCAGGAAGAGCACAAAGGACATAAGCTGCACCCTAGTGGGGACCTTTGAGAAAGATTTATTTATTTATGCATACAAGAACTGGGGTGTAGGCCAGAGGTGGGGGGGGGCTGAGAGGACTCACCAGAGACAGAGTGGGGAGTAGAGCAGGTGGATCCACTGAAATCCACTGCTGAGGGGGCAGCGAGGAGGCAGGAGAGGTCTGCTGCACCCTGTGGGAAGCTCCCTGGCCGGGCATCGAACTCGTGCTGCAGTGGCTGCTGATAGCTTCATAGTGCTGAGACTTAACCCCTGCGCCACCAGGGAGGCCTAAGTTGGGGACCTCTGACCCCTGAAAAACACCAGAAGAACCCTGGAATGTGCACTGAATTGCATTCAGAGATAAGAAAGAGATAAACAAAGAAGCCGGCCTTGCAGAGTGAACTTCGGGGAGCATGGAGGCTCTGGTCTGGCGGCCTCGTGTCCTTGGGCTGCTCTGCAGGTGCCGCCGTGACCTGGGGCCCAGGGCTTCCCGGAGAAGCCAGATGCCAACCTCGATTCCTGCTCCGTTAGCGTGTGTGTCTCCAGTGCCTGAAGGAGGTTCCCTTTCCGGCGCGTCCCTGGGCTCTCGTGTCTGAGAGGGCCTTTTAGGCAACAGTGTCCGTGTTAAAGCGCAGGTGATGCAGAATCTAAACGAATAACAGAAGGAAGGAGGGGGCCCAACTCTGGTTTAAGAACTAAGCTCGGACCGCACCCCGTCTCTGCTCCTCACCTTCACTGTTCTCGATTGTTTCCCCTCGTCCGCGTTTGCAGGCGTTTTTACATTTTCACGCTTTTGAGCTTTATACTAACGACGTCATTCTTGTGTGTGCTCCCTTGAGTGACATATTCTGTCCCAAATTGGGCCAGAGTCACCCAGGCTGCCGTGGTTGGCTCGTTCTCACTGCAGATGGCGTTCCGTTGTATAAAAATGCCACAATTTATTTATTCATGCTCTTGTCAATGGACATTTGGATTTTCTCCAGTGATTTTTTTTTTTTAAATGTCTGTCACAGCCGATATTCTTGCATGCTTCCTGGCGCTACTGCAGAAGGGTTAGCTTTGGAAAACACCTAGGAGCAGAGTTGCTAGACTTTTGGGTTTGTGTAGCATCAAAGAGACAGTATCATTTTTTTTTAAAGATTTATTTATTTATGCATACAAGCTGGGGTACAGGCCAGAGGCGTGGGGCGGCAAAAGGGTTCACCAGAGACAGAGTGGGGAGCAGAACAGGCAGATCGATGGAAACTCACTGCTGAGGGGAGCAGCGGGCGAGGCAGGAGAGGTCTGCGGCGCCATGTGGGAATCTCCCTAGTCGGGCGTCGAACTCACATCGCCGCTGCCAACAGCTCCACAGTGCAGCGCTCAACTGCTGCGCCACCGGGGAGGCCCCAAGGCAGTATCATTTTTAGCCACCTGCCAGCCATCCCGAAGAGTTGTCCCACGTTTTTTGCTGACACACTATCTTGTCAGATTTACATTTTTTGTTAATGTGGGTTGGGAAGATTTTAAATGATACCATACAATAGTTTGGGTAGATAGTCCTTTAGTTATTGATATAGTTGAGCTTCCTATCACATATTGATTGGCTATTTGTTTTCCCTCTTTGGGGAAATACTTGTCTATTTAACTTTTTTGATTTTGAGTAATTTGGTTTGGTCTTATTAAAAATATTTATGCATGCTAGATCTTTTGTCAGTTCCTTGTTGAAAATATCTTTGGCCAGCTTGTGGCTTATCTATTTAATTTCTTTATAGCATTTGCACAAACAACAGCCCTTTAATGCCACCAAATGTATCAATCTTCCCCTTTAAGATCTGTTTAAGTAAATCTGTCCATACCCTGCAGTATAAATATATTCTCCTATATCTTCTCTAGGTTTTGACTTTAACATTTAAGTCTTTATTCAAGATGGCATTTTGTATAGGGAATGGAGTCAGTGTCTGATTTCATCATTTACTGTGTGGATAACCAATTATCCATCAAGCAGTCTGTCCTTCCACCCCTGGCTTCACTGCTAGCCTGTCAATACTACCTTCTCACACATCTGGCACTTTTGGGAGCCTCTCCATTCTGTCCCCCATGCCTTGCTTGTTAACACAAAATTGCCCTATTTATCTCTGCTGTGATGCTTTGGCAGTCCCAGAGGGTGATTCCTTCGACTGTCTTGTTTTCCGTCAGAGAATTCTTGACTGTCTTAGGTCTATTTTACTCATCTGTATAGATTTTAGAATAATCTTATGTTTAATGAAAAACCCTACTGGAGTTTTCAAATTCAACCTATGGATCAGTTTTAGGAGAGTTAACATCTTTTCGATACTGAATCTTTTTATCCATGATCTTAATATATCTTCAGGCTTTCCTTATTGTCACTCAGTAAATGTTACCATTTTCTCAACAAAAATTGTGCATACCTTTGTTAGTTTATTTCAAGATAAACTGATTTATCTTTTGGTGTTTCTGAAATGGTGCTTTATTTCAAATAGCATTTTACAACTGTTTGATCACAGTGTATGAAAATGAAATTTTTTAATTTAAGAAAATCCAGTATCTTGCTGAATTCTCTTGTTAATTCTAATCTCTAGGGTTTTCTATGTAACAATCATATCATCTACAAAACTAAAATGACAATTTGATTTATTCTTTTCAGTCCTTGAAACTTCTCTATCCTATTGTCAGTACTCCGGCTAGAACTTCTTGTACCACATTAAATTACATTGTGGGGGTGGGTATTGTTGACTTTTTCTCTGGGTTTTATCAGGAATTATTTTAAATAAGATGGTGCCTGTGGGCTTTGTAGTTACCCTTTATTAGGTAAAAGCAATATTCTTCTAATCTTGTGTGCTGAGTTTTCTTTTTAAAAAAAATCATAGGTGGATGGTAAATTATCTCAAAGCTTTTAAGGCACATATTGAGTTCACTATATTCTTTTACTCTGTTAATGTGCTGAGTTACATTAACAGAATTTCTCTTAGGGCAGGAGATATTAAGTTTTTTAAAAATAGAGTAACAATTCCACTAAAATCCTATTAGAAACAATAAACCTGTACAGTGAAATGACAAGCTACAAAGTCATGCTATAAAAATTGGTTGTGTTCCAACACACAAACAAAAACTGGAAGAGAAAGAACTCAAGAAAAAAATCACATCAATAACCAATAACCATATCAAAAAATAAATACCCAGTAGAAAACTTAGCAAAGAAGGCGAAAGACCTATACAACAAAACTATAAGAAAGACACAAAAGAATAGAGAAGTCACAAAGAAATAGAAAGGCACAAAGAAATGGAAGAATTCACATTGTCAAAATAATCATTTCACCCAAAGCAATACAAATTCAATGTAATCCCTATCAAAGTTTCAATGGTATTTCCAAAACACTATGGTAAATGTTACTGAAATTTATCTGGAAACACAAAAATTCTTGAATAGCCAAAGCAATCCTGACCAAAAAAAAAAGAATGGAGTAATCACACACCCAGATCTCAAACTATACTACAAAGCTATAGTAAGAGCTTATAGCATATAGAAGCTGTATGGTATATGTATAGGTATAGAAGCTTATAGCATATAGAAGCTGTGTGGTATTGAAATAAAAATAGACACACAGACCAATGGGATAGAATTGAGAGTCCTGAAATAAACCACTCTTATATGAACAATCAATTTATGATCGATGAGTCAAGCATGGACAATAGAAAGAGAAAAGTCTATTCAACAAATGGGGTTGTGAAATTTGGATAACCTTTGCAAAAGAATGAAAGCAGACCATGCTCTCATACCTTACACCAGCATTAATATTCTATGAATCTAATCCATGAGTATAAAGAAATAAAACAAGATAAAACTAAACCAAAATAAGCCCTAGATGTCTGACTGCAGAACTGAGGCTCCAAAAAAGTTAGGGTGAGGAGTGTGAAGGAAAGGGGAGACTGTGGACTGTGGTTGAGGACTATGGGTGCTTTTGTGGTGGGTGAAGTGTGGGAAAATATATCTGAAGAGGTATGAGCCTACCCCCCCAAGTCATATACAGTGTTGTAAACATTACCTCAATAAAAGTAATACAATTAAATAAACAAACAATATAAAATGCAGCTTTATAATCTAAAAATAAAATAATCTACCAAAAATTAAAATTAAGTGTATTTTGTAATCAAAACCTTTTGCTTAACCTCAGACTCCCTGGCTGGATGAATTTTAACCTAGAAAGCAAATACATCAGAATACAATAGCCAGATAATATAGGAAAAAATTGTAGGAGCCCAATACCATAGCTTCTGTGTGAAGTAATGAAAATGGTTTTAATGTCCAGTGTGACTCCAAGAAGGAATTCAGATGGTTCAGCTCTCTGTCATATGTTGTTTGGAGGAGAATAGCCCAGGCTCTTAAATTTTTTGTCACACATTCCCTGTGAACAGCCCTGTTCCTGGAGGAATTTGTCCAAACATTAGCAGCAATTGTTCAACATCACAGTTGCCCGCAATAGTGGTATCAGTTAAGACAAACAAGAAGCTGTCTGACCAAAAACTTTAAGGAAAAACTGAGAATGAGATGTCCACCTTGGGACTCTGAGTAGCTCTGGCCTATTCCTAGGAGTCTAGAATACTTTGCGTGCCCTTGAGAGAACTGAAAAAGCCCAAACTTCACACCGCTGGCTGACGATAGAATCAATATAAACAGAAAACGAAGACTAAGGTAGAGTTATCAATTGTCTGGCTGAGTGTTGAAAGCATAAAAGATTGTTAGCAGAATTAGTCACTATAGAGATAAAAATGGACTCCCCTCTCATCCCCACTGGGATGGCTACTTTCAGAAGTGTAGGCAGGGCCTCCCTGGTGGCGCAAGGGGTTAAATCTCAGCACTATGAAGCTAAGTGCAACCACTGCAGCTCGAGTTCGATCCCCAGCCAGGGAGCTTCCCACAGGGCGCAGCAGACCTCTCCTGTCTCCCCGCTGCCCCCTCAGCAGTGTACTTCAGTAGATCTGCCTGTTCTGCTCCCCACTCTGTCTCTGGTGAATCCTCTCACCCCCCACACCTCTGGCCTGTACCCCAGCTCTTGTATGCATAAATAAATACATCTTTTAAAAAAACGATCATTAAAAAAAAAAAGTGTCGGCAAGGGTGGAGAGAAATTGCAATCCTCATACATCGCTGGGGGGACTAGAAATCGGTGCAACTACTTTTGAAAAACAGCTTGGCAGTTCCTCAAAAATGTAAACATAGATTTACCATATCACCTGGTAATTTGATCCCTAGGTACAGAGCCAAGAAAATAAAAAACATGAGTCTGTGTGAAAAGATATACATCCATATACATCCACAGGATCGTATTCATAATAGCCCAGAAAATGGGACCCAGATTCCATCAGTTGATGAGTAGACAAGCAAAATGTGTTATTTCCAGGAAAGGGAGTAAATGTACGCTATAAATGAAACTTAGCCTTTAAAAACTTACTAAATGAAAGACTCAGATACAAAAGGTCATATATTGCATGAGTCCATTTACATGAAATGTCCAGAACAGGCAAATATGTAGCTATGCCAGGGGCGGAGGGGGAGGGGGATGGGGATTGGCTCTTAGGGGGTTAGGACCGTGTCAGTAGCTACAGGTTTTTCTTAGTGGTAACTGACATGTTTAGAGGTGGTGTGAGTTGCCCATGTTTACAAACCTACTGAAAACTACTGAATCATATACTACAGTAGGTGATGTCTAAGGTATGCCAATTATACCCCAATTAAAAAGAAATCTGAAACCTCTGTTTTTAGATTTCAACCCTTATGTTGCCAAGGTTCGCCTGTCCTAGAATATAATCTGTGGGTGGGCTTTAAAATAATTCACACCTTCTTCTGGAATTTTCTCCCAGAGGAAAATGGAAAAAAAAAAAATGGCCTTGGCCTGGATTCCCTAGAAGCTCCCCCATCTCTTCTGCTCCTTTTCTTAGCCTCTGGTTCTTTGTTTATGGAAACAGCATTTTGTTAGATCACCCTGAGATGCCTACATTATATTTGAAGTTATAGTTTGTACTTTTCTGTTTCCTCTGGGATCCGTGCCTATTGATGTACTTCTCTTATGCTGTTTGTTTTTCGAAATTTCTAAATATACGCTTAGATTTGGTTGTCTGCTTATGTCTAGGAAAGCAGGACTTGACTGATGAATGTAAATCATGCCGCGAAGTGACTCCTCTCCCAGGTGACCATTCTCCTGGGTATCTGGCCACAGGGTGAGAAGTGGGGGGGTTGGCAGTGCCCCTCGCCCCCCTAACTCAGAACGGCCCTACTTGGTATTGGGAAGCGCGCCCGAGAGCCAGGCCTTCCCTGGTGGGTCGCTCAGCTCGTCCGTGTTTCTCCTCCCTTAATCTGGGACACCTCCCTAGCCGCGCGGGTCAGCGTGTGCCCACCTCTCCCTCCAGGCCAGGGGGAACGGACAGCAGCTGGACCCCAGCTCCCGCCCCAGCAGCCCCCCTCACTGCTCCCCCAGATGAGCCCATGAAACTCTAGCCTCTGGCCATCAGCCCCCACTCTCCCTTTGTCATTAACTGTTTGCTTCATATCGTTGCCGTGGAGTCTGGAGCCCGGAGAGGGGAATATTTCCCCTCAGACTGGAGTGCGCCCCAGACCCAGGCGTATCACTGCTCCAGGGAGCTCGTCAGAGGCGGAATTAGGGTCCCGCCGGCTTCATGCTCCCGCCTCTTTGCTCGCCCCTGCCCCTGGGGCTGTCAGGCTGTGCCGGCGGGACCCCAGGTCTCCCCTCCCAGAGCTGCACAGATGGAGTCCTGAAGAGTGATGCTTGCTGAGCGGTGGAGCAAATCCCGTAAACGTGATGCCCCAGAGCTTGGAGCATCCTGGCAAATATATGAGACTGAGCCTCCCTTTCCTTCCTCCGTGAAAATCAAGCAGAAAATATTTTTGATTATGAAAAGTTGGTTGTTTTCTTATCTCCATCCCACCACGCAGACGGCGTTAGCTCCAGCCAGTCCCGCTGAGAAAAAACGGACAGCTCCTTCCAGAAGCTACGCGGTAGCCCAGCCTGGCCGCGCCAGGGCGATCGCCTCCCTTTCCGTTACTGGAAGCTATTTTTCAGGCCGAGGGGAAGTGTTTGAAATCCCAAGTGTTTTCCTTCCAGACTTATAAAATAAAGGCAGTGGTTCTAGGTAACAGGCACGTAATGAGAAACTAAAAATTGCACTAGAAAATTTCTGGGGCTAAAGCCAAGCCAACTTTTGCATAATCAATGTCTAGAGGTTCTCATTATGGTGCAGCATTAGCTCTGCGCCCAGCAAATGGTGTTACCCACATTTACCTGCCCCTCTTCCCGCCACCGATGTGTGTGCTTCAAACGTTTTGTAGTATCACGCACCGGGCGCAGTGTAGTCTCAAGATTCAAAAGAAGCTCTAGAGTCAAGGAGGAGGTGGCTCCTAGGGGGGCACTGGAGGCACCCCAGAGATTTAGACGCCTCAGGGCTCCAGCCCACTGTCAACTGCTTCCCCTGCCCACACCCTTCAGGAGCCACGAGGAGGGCAGAGGCCCCCGGCTAGCTCAGTGCTCTCCTCCTGCAGGGAGGCCTCCAGCCCAGCCCCCAGCCCTAGCAGCTGAGCTCCTGCTCTGGTGGATCTGCTTCTCACTGCCTGGTCCGCCTGGACAGAGCAACAGCCTGCATCTCTGGGGGAGGCACCGGGGCCAGGCCTCTGGCACACTGCCCCACAAGGACACTCGATGCCACTACAGTGCACATATAAAAAGAGCTAGAAGAGGGCCTCCCCGGTGGCGCAGCGGTTAAGCACTGTGCTGTGGAGCTGTCGGCAGCGGTGATGTGAGTTCGACGCCCGGCCGGGAAGAATCCCACATGGCGCAGCAGACCCCTCCTGCCTCGCCCGCTGCTCCCCTCAGCAGTGTATTTCCGTCTATCTGCCTGTTCTGCTCCCCACTCTGTCTCTGGTAAACCCTCTCTCCGCCTCACACCTCTGGACTGTACCCCAGCTTGTATGCATAAATAAATAAATCTTTTAAAAAAAAGAGCTAGAAGAGAAATTCTGTGCTATGTTTAGCAAAACACTCAAAAGGAAAGCAGGATGGGATGGAGAGAAGGAAAAGCTGAAAAACTGTCACAGAGATGGGGAAGGTGTGACAATGTCTTCAACATGGCGTCCTGGGTTGGATCTGGGACAGAAAAGGGACATGAACAGGAAAACTGGTGAGACCCCAGTCAGGGGTGTGTGGGGTAACAGCGATAACAGCGACACACCCATGTCAGTGTCTTTGTGTTGATGGCGGTGCCGTGGTAACCCTGTGGCCAGCCGGGCCGCTGCAAGGAACAGTGAGCAGGAACCAAAGGAATGGACAACCGGACAGCTCAGCAGGCGTCTGAGCCAGCATGCGGCTCCCCCCACCCCCACCCCGACCCCGACTCAAGTCAGCCCCTGGGACCTAGAAGCTTCCGGGAGAAAGGAGACCCCAGTGTCACCAAAATTAAGTTTCTGCCACCTCAGCAGAACAGCTCCAGACATGAAGGGTGAGTAACAGGGTGATGAGGCAGGCTGTCCTCCTCGCACGCCACCACCCGCTGCCCTCACTGCCCAGAGCGCACGTTTGCCCTGAGGTCCTACCGTCGAGCTCATTTGGAAGGAAGGAGGCGATATAGAGGCAGGATTGTGGGTCTGTTTTCTGCCCCAGAATTAAGAGTTGGGAAGATTTGTTTCTAGAGTAAGAGTAACAGAGGAGGACAGATCGAAATGGGCAGGCGGGGTGAGAGCACCTTTGCCAACTGCCCCCTCCCATCTCACTGCCCCCAGCCACCCCACCTCCGCCCAAGGGTGGCAGCTGAACTCAGCACCCATGCAGCAGACTCCATCACAAGAGAATGCGTGACTGTGGTTAGGGACAGGGAACAGACACCAGCATCACAGCTGCTCAAAGAAAGCAAGAAAAGGGGCCTCCCTGGTGGCCAATGAAGCACTATGAAGCTATCGGCAGCCACTGCCGCACGAGTTCGATCCCTGGCCAGGGAGCTTCCCACAGGGCGCAGCAGACCTCTCCTGTCTCCCTGCTGCTCCCTTCAGCAGTGGATTTCGGTGGATCTACCTGTTCTGCTTCCCACTCTGTCTCTGGTGAATCCTCTCACACCCCCACACCTCTGGCCTGCACCCCAGTTCTTGTATGCATAAATAAATAAATCTTATTTTAAAAAAGAAAAGAAAGCAAGAGAAAGCAATCCAGTGTTTCCCGAGCCCTGTGAGCCAGGTCTACACCGCCCTGGGTATTTACCATTATGAGTTCTTTTCACACCCACACCCCCTAAAGTGGAAGCTGTTTGCATGTGGAAGGTGAGGGGTCACACCGGGGAGGGTAAGTCACGTCCCTATGTCACCGCTGGGGCGGGCAGAGAAGTGGACACCGGGCTGGAGAAGCACCAACTTCCCTTTGGAGCGTCACACGCCCGGTAACAGGCTTTGCTGTGGAAGATGCACTTACTGAGCCGCTTCTTCAGGGAAAGGGCGCAGGCGTGGGGGAGACAGGACAGGCAGCCCCAGCCCCTGCCCCCTCCAGTCTGGGCCAGGCAGCCTGTGGGAGCAGCCCCGACTCCATCAAGTCTCAGCCTCAACCTGAAAACCATCAAACAAGATGGAGTTAAATTAGCATAAAAGCGAATTAGCAATTACCAAGCTGTCAAATCACAGCAGAGCCCCAGGAATTTCAACAACTATCAAGACATCATTTTAAAATATTTAATTCCACTTATATCATCCCAGCTGGGGGATCAGATTGCTGCTGCTTGGTTAGAGGTTTCTTTGGGGGAAAGCACTAAAAGCGCCAGTAGGTCTTTCTTCCCTATAAGGAGCCAACGGGGACAAAGGCTGGCAAAGTGGAGCAGATTCTCATGCAAATGGATTTTGTCATATTTGCTTAATGACCTGGCAGAGGCAATGCCTGTTCTTCATGGTGGGAATGAGGCTTGACAGTGTGCATTTGAGATTTAGTTGGAATAACAAAACATCTCTATCTAGCTATCCAAAGACAATGTGAGCTCGAATTAAGTGAGTATACGACTAAAACTCCATCACACCCAAGCTCCGCAGATGATTAATAACATTTACTGTCTGTGGCACTTAATGCCATAACATCTCATGCTCGCTTCTCGGGGAAACTTTTGAATAAGCGCTCTGTGGACAGGCTGTCACTGGGCCTCCTGAAATTCGAAGGGTGTAGCCAGCATCCTTCTCTCTGAGGATATTCCCAGAATCCCTCTCTCTGACAGGTCTTCCCAGAATCCCTCTCTAGTGGGTGTTCCCACATCCCTCCTGCTGAGGGTCCCTTCCCATGGTCCTAGCGTGACATGTCCAGCCCCATCCAGGCACCATCTTCTTCTAGGGCCTCTTCTAAATCGAGTCCACTTCTCAGTTCAAAAGGTCTTCTCCAGACCCACCCCACCCCTAAAAGGGTCCCCCAAAAGGACCATGAAAACAGCAATGGCCAGGCTTCCCGAGGAGGGCTGGAGCAGAAGGCGGCAAGGGGCTCACAATGCAATGTGATAAGTGAGTCGAGTAAATAACGAGGCCAGGACCAGCTTGCCTTGCGCAGACAATCCTCCGAGACACAGACAACCGCCCTCTGAGGGAGACGCCACCCCCTCTGCCCAGGCGTGGAGACTGAGGTGTCAGTAATTAGATCAAGCGCTGGAAGCAGTGCTCAAAAAAGACCCAGTGGTTCCAGAAAGTGCTCGGATGAAAGAGCCCATCTCAAAAGGTGGCGCAACCACAAGCTCCAAGAGTTTCTTGAAATGACATGATCAAATGGGACAGACTAGTGCCAGGCAGGAGTTGGGGATGGGGGCGCAGGGAGGGGGAGCAGGGGGAGGTGGGTTGGCTAAGGAAGGGCAGCGGGGGCCGTGTGGCCTGTGCTGGACCTTGACTGTGGCATTGGTGTGAACCCAAGCGCGGGCAAGTTTGTGCAAATTTGAGTGGAACTTTAGAAATGAAGAAAAACTTCCTAATTCCTTTTATGAAGCAAGTGCAACATCAACCCCCCAACCTGTTGACAGTACGAACAGAAGAAAAGCGCAGGCCGGTGTCACTCGTGACTCTTTGCAGAAATGCTCGCGTTCACCCAGCGCATTTCAAGACGGCACCACGAAAGTACTTCAAATGAGCGCGCTGACCTGGGCTGGCAGCGCGATTCCCGGCTGTGATTCCCTGGCGGCGGCCACGGCCTGCCGGGGCGTCTCCACTAGAAAGGAAGTCAGTTTGCCAGATGAGCGAGTGAAAGTGAAGGAGGCACCCCCAAGCCCCCGCCCCCAGACAGGAGGCAGCGCCCTCAGAAGGAGGAAGGTGTTGGGGGGTTTCCGATACTGCGTCTGTGGAAACGCTTCCCGGTCCAAAGCACGTTCAAGGCAAGGCTTTGGGCTCTACCGAGAGCCTCAGCCCCTGCTGTTCCTCAGTCTGCCCCGCTTCCCGCGAACTGCGCCCAGAGGCAGATGGGCTGTCCCCCGGGAGGGCAGACGTCCCGGCGGCTCCCCAGGCGCCCGCCGCCCGCTTCCTGCGTCCTGCGGAAGGCAGAGCTGCCTCGGCCCTGCGCACAGCCGCTTCCCCAGCAACGGGCGCGTGCAAACAGCAGGAGGGCGGGCAGACTGCAGTGCTCCCGCAAGCCCCGCGCGCTGCCCCAGATGCAACCTAGCAGCCCCCAAACAACTTCTGGAACGCCCCTCCCCGGTTGCACCGAGGGAGACCCCCGCGCAGGCCCGCAGGCGCGGCTATGCACGCGCGCCCCTCTCTTCCTCCCGCACACTCTTGGGCAGCGCTGTCAGGATTCACGTTCACACCTCCCGGGCGCGTGCAGCCCCGCCCCTCCTGCCGCCCCTCTCCCTTTAGCTTCTCCTGGCTTCAGAGCGGCAGGAGGGGGCAGGTGCTGGGCTGAAGGCCCCGTTTCGGCCGCTGGACCAGCGGATGCGCGACGTGAGTCACGCGGCGCCCGCTACCTCTCCTCGCCTGGGCCAGGCCTTCCTCCCTGCGGGCTGTGCGGGGTGAAAAGACCGTCCTTCGAAAGGGAGAAAGCCACACGCGCGTGGTCCTGGCTGAGCAAGGAAAGGAGGAACAGTCTCCAGGGGAAGCGTTTGGCCGGGACGACCGTCCAATTCGGCGGTTTACTCAAAAGTGCCCCCTGACTTTCCCCCCAAAAGGAAATTTATAATTTTTCTATTGAGGTAATGTTGGTTTTCATTGTTGTTCGTATCTTGGAAGTTAAGGAATAGCTTATCAATAAGTGCCTTCCCCAGGGGCTCTGCCGGCTTCCATTCAGTGAAATAAAACCAACGTTTCCTTTCACTCATCCTTTCCAAACCGAGAAGGTTTCTGAGAACAATTGCAGGGGAGACCATGTACAGAGACATTTCTCCTGTGATTAATCCTGAATACCTGTCTGCCTCCTGCTCAGGTTCCAGAACAACCTGCCCACCGAGAGCCCAGCCAGCAGCCCCCCACCCCCGCCATGCCACAAATCCACAGTCCTTCGAGCCCCAACACCCCACCCCCTGCAATAAGCAAACCCCTGGCATGAGTGAGGTGCTTCTTCCTGAGGTCAAAGTACAGAGTAGAGACGGAAGAAATCTGAATTTAAAATACACAGATCCTTGATGTTTCCGATGCAGATCTCCGTCTGGGGCCACGGAGCACACTCTGGCTCTCCGGCAGACGTCTGCAGCAAGGAATAGGCTCCCTGTACCCTAAAAGTCCCTATGGAAAGAGTTTCTGCAGAAGGCACGTCCTTTAAGTCCTGGTGGTTGACTGAACAGCAACAAAATCCCCTCATTCATTCATTCATTCATTCATTCATTCAAAACCAGACGTGTCCCTGAGTTCGGACCACGTGCCCGGCCAGGAGCCTCGTGCACGACGCAGAGTCACTGCCAGCCCAGCCCGACAGGCTCAACACTCATCAAATTGCTCAAACACCCTTGCAAAGGGTGTGAAACAGCGACGCAAAGACCAGCAGAGGCACAGTCCCTTAGCCCCAGCCTCGCACACAGTAGGTGCGCAGAAATGCAGTGGACTGCATGTGTGCTGCCCCGTTCCTATGGGGTGTCCCGACCCCCATGGGGCGGCATGGAGAGGGCTCGTCCCCTGTGAACAGGTCTGTCCTTACCAGAGGGGTCCCACAGAGCTCTCCGGCCTCTTTCCTCCACGTGAGAACACGGTGGGAAGGCCGCAGGCCGCGAACCGGGAAGCGGTTCTCACCCCCATGGCCCCGCCAGCACCGACTTGGCCTTTCAGGCTCCAGGCCTGGGAGACGTTCATGTCTGCCATGGCCTCTGCACAGAGCCAGCCTCATTTCAGGGGCGAGGCCAGCTTCCTCCGGCCACCCCTTCTTCCTGGACCCAGCTCCCTCAGAGGGGCCAGAGGCACTCCAGGCCCCCCAGCAGCTCTTCTTCCAAGAAGCCGGGCATGGCGGGGTCTGGGGCTTATGTCACCATCGGGTCCCCTCCTGGAAGGCCCCAGGGACGCAGGGCTGGGAAGCAGGCGCTTGCTGGTCGGGAACCCCACAGCAGGCTGTTCTCAAGGGCCCAGGGCCTGCCTAAGGCACCAAAACTCCCCCTCCAGGAAGTAACTTTGCCACAGGCACGGGCAAAGCCGGTGGGCCGCCCTTGGGCAAGAGTGCTATGTGCCCTCCGGCCTTTTCCTCCTGGCTCAAAGACACCACAGTCAATTTACCACCCTTCCGCTTCCCACCGCTGGAAGAGTCACCTCTGCCAGGCAGTCCTCCTTCCTGCCCGCACAGGGAAAGGCAGGTGGGGGCCCTGGGGGGGCCCGACCACACACACGGAGCTGGTGCTGGGGTGGGCCCTGTCCAGGGACCGTGTCTTGTTCTCACGGCTCCTTCCTGGTTCTGCCGTTTCCGCCTCTGAAATCAACAGCCTGTGGTATTTTGAGAAACAGCCCAAATTGACCAAATGCTGAAAGGATGGACGTTTGATCTGAGCCTGAGATGAGTGGGAGTTAATTCACTGGGGTGTGTGGGGCAGGGAGAAGAATGGTCCAGAAAGAGCCACACGCCTGTGCAAATGTCCTGAGGCAGAGAGAGAACGGCCATATTGCCGTGAGGCAGGAAGCCGAGTGCAGAGAGCAAGGGCAGACGGTGGCAGGCGTCGCATGAGTGGGGGTTACCCGGCCAGCAAAATGCTCCTTCCCAGGACGGAGAATTGACTGCAAACACTTTTGGGCCATCTCACTCTCGTCAGTTCCACCAACACGTATGTAATTCTCAAGTACTGGAGCCGGATACTAACAGAAACCCCCACGACTCAGGCCTGCCCTGAAGGATTGTGTCACCGGAGGAAACAGCTCTCTCTCCCACGCCCTGCACGCAGAGGGCCGCCATGCGAAGGCTCCAAGCATAATACCTGCACAGACAGCCTCTGACAGCTTAAGCTCTGTGTATGCCACAGGGTGTGGTGACTCCTTGACAAAATGACAGGATTCTATGTCTCCTCTCAGTCCCACTGAGTTTGTCAAATCAGCCTGACCCCAAACCACCAAAAAAGAAACAATGAAATTCCAAGGGGAGAATTCGATTAGGGCCTGTCTAGGCCCAGATATTCTAAACCATGCATCTCTATCACCCAGAAATTCAGAGAGGAGGGGCCCCTGCAGGAGGACAGGCCTGCTGAGTACGCCGGACTTCACGGGGTGGGTAAAGAGTTCTAGAACAAGGGCCATGAGGGCTGGGATCAACCTCTGTTCTATGGGTGAGACGACTGAGGCCCTGAGAAGGCATCCTGCCCCTCACGAGCTCACCCGCAGAGGCAGTGGAAGCAGAATCTAGAATTCGGTCCTTGGACTTGCAGTCCACCCCTGTGTCACCACTCCAGTGTCTGGAACGAAGAGTGTGTGTGTACACAGACCTACAGCAGGCTCGCGTGTAAGACACCTGAGCTGAGCTTTCTTGCTTTTATGTGTCGTTATGAGTTACAGATTTCCCTTCTTCCTCTCCAAGTCAAAGACCTCCAAAGACCCCAGGGGCACTCTCAGGCTGATCTCCTGACTTTGCGGACTGCATAAAACTTTAGGAAGAAGAGAGATGTGAGAGTTTAGAAAAAGTCATTTCCTTCTCTATTGGTGAGGATGCTATCAGTTGCAGGAAGAAAAATGTATTATTCTCTTACCTAATAATACTTTCCAAGGTAATACTTTCCAAGTGGTTACCCAACGACATATAAACATCTTCAAACATCCCAGTCTTTTCCACCTTCCTCCTTTGGCACCCTCAGCAGGTTGGCCCACCTTTAGGCGAGCTCTCCTCATGGTTGCAAGATGGCTGCAGATGACCAGCCATCACATCCCACCTCACAAGGGCTAGAAGACTTCTGTCTCATACCCATATCTAAATCACGCATGAAAAAGGAAAATGAGACCTCCAGGACTGGATTTGACCTCTCTGGTGGTGATAATATCTGAGCTGAATCCGACATCTAGACCTAACGATCTGAGATGAAGGAGAGATGGGTTTTGAATTAGACATCAGCTGCCCACTTTCCCTCACTGGTTCCAATGCCGTTTTGGCCTCCTGTCCCAATTCACTTTTAGTCTCTGTGAGCAAGAAGCTTGGATGCCAGGGCCGTCCGCTGCACACAGCAAAGGGCGTGCCCAGGAGTTCATGAGAATGGCTTTAATTCCCATTTCATTTGGTTTGGAAGAACAGTCATATTCAAAAGTTGCATCTTCCTCCCCTCCTGGGGCCTTGCTGCTCAGAGGCAGTGGAAGCAGAATAAGCACTCCGAAGAGCCTGTTGGATCATCTAAATGAAAATGAGAACAAGAAAGACTCCTGCGCTGTTTGTTCTTAATATCCCGCGGCAGGACTTGGGCTGGTGTATTCGGAGCGATACTGTGGGATGCCAGGCCCGAAAGCGCCGGTGCTGCAGAAACAGTTAATAAGAGCAGCACTTAGAAACAAAATACTTCCAGGAACTGGGTTTTATTGTCATTCCGTCGTTTAAAAAGAAGAAAAACTAACAAATAAAAATGAACGTGGTATCTCTGCTCTAAAGTGTCCGGTGGTGTTTTAGTATCTGAGCTGTGGCCCCAGACTCTGTTCCACAGAGATTGCAAACAGTGCGAATGGCTTGTGTTAGAGGAGAGTGTGACTGTGTGTGTGTGACTGTGCGTGTGTGTGTGAGTGTGTGTTATGCAAGCACGCGCTGACCACTCTGCCAGTTTTGAAATGTAGCCTTTCTCCTGCTGGCCTAACCTTCACTGGGCCACAGCCACTGCCGTGGGGTCCGCCAGGGCCCGGGAGAGCTTCTGCCTCGGGGCTCACCCTCACCCCGCAAGCCCCTCCTCCTCCCGCACTGGCCAGCAGCAGATCTGGCTCCTCTGAGCTTTATTTTTTCACCCCTCCCTCCCTTTGCTTGACACTCTGTGGTCCGTTCACGTGTTAGTGCGTGTTTTTGTCACTAGTCTCAGGTTTTCATACGTGTTCACGTATTCATACGTGTTCATCTAGTCTCTGGTTTTTCACGCCACAGTGGATTTATTTGGAACTATCAGGAGCTATTTCTTGGATCATGCTCAGTCTAGAAGCTTTACGCATTGTTTTGGTGAAAGTGTAAGGTGTTTTAGGAGAGATACTACAGTTTTTGAATATCCAGTCGTTCAGGAGCTGTGTGTGTTTTATTGAACGCTTCTACCATTCATGCGGTGGCACAGAAAATGGCCGGCCCCAAGGGCTGGGAAATTGAAAGGGCACCGGCACACAAAGTGTTAAGAGGTCCCCTCCCGGGTCCTGCTTCTTGCCTACCAGGAGCAGTCCTGACGCCACCTGCCCCGCAGGTCCGTGAGGACCCCCATGACCCGCCCTGGCCTGGGCAGCCCCTCCTTGCACGTCCGCTCAGGCAGGCAGCTCCTGGGCCTTCCCGGCCGCAGGCTCATCACTGCAAACACCACCCTGTCCTCCCCTCCCCCTGGGCAGCCCAGAAGTGCCCACTGCTGCCCAGGCCTCTCCCGGCTCTAGACCACATTCCAGTGAACTGCTCCCCAAATAACCCCAAGTCTGCTCAGGCCCCTCCTGGAAGCCGCACATGCCGGCAGGCCCACCCCAAGCCTGAGGGGTGGGCTGAGGCCACTGGGGAGGCTGGGCGAGGCCGAGCTGGTCACGAAGGCTGGTCTCAGGCTACAGGACAGACCCAGACATTGGGGGGACGCAGGGTCCACAGTCACCCACGCCACCACCTTCCTCACGAAACCCCAAATTCTGAGGAGTTCTAAAGCAAACCTGCCTTCCAGGCACATACGTTCAGGCAGAAGAAAGAAACTGTTTTATTGGACAGTTTGTACTAGACAAAGGGCTTGGGCTTTATTTGTGGTCTCGCCCCTGACGTCGGCAGGGCCAGGTCTGGTCACTCACGTGAGGCCTGGGGTGGCCAGCTGCCGGGAGGATGGTGAGGATGGGCCAGCCCCCCAGAACCCCCGGCACGGGCCAAGGCAGCGAATCCCCACTATCGGTCGCTCCCTGGGGGACGCCAAGCCCCCTAGGGAGCCCAATCCTGAGAATTTCTTCTAGTGCTGACAAAGCACCACAGAAACAGAGTGACCCCACCAGGCCGGCGTCTAATGCACACACTGCCCCTGCCGGAAACAGACCTCCCAGAAATGCTGCTGTTTCAGTGTCCATACTGCGCTCACTGTGGCGAGTCCGAGAAGAGCTCCCTCCAGGGCGTGGCGACGGGGACAGGGGCGCGGCTGGGCCCAGCAGGAGCCCTGACAGGTGGACACCGCCCCGTTGCTCCCAACACTGTGGCCCAGAGGACCCCAGAGGCTGGCGCCCAGGCCACCTGCACAGAACCACGGAAACCGGTCTGGCCCAGGCGTCTGTGTTGGTCGAGATTTGTCTGGTTTTGCTTGGTTGGTTTTCAGTTTTCCAGATGATTCCAAGGGCCACACGTGGAGCCGCCGGCCCAAACCAGGCGTGGGCAGGCGCTGCTGCTGAGCAGACACCCCCACAGGCCGCCCCCGCGCTCGCACGGTGTATGTGACTGTGCCTGCATTTTCCCAGCAGTCCTGGGAGACAGGAATTCTTGTGCTCCTCTCACAGATCAGAAAACAGCCATGGGGAGGTTGGGTGACTCCCTCCTGTCCGCAGAGCCAGTGGACGGCCCTAATTGGACTCCTGGCCCCATGCCCAGCTGCCTGCCGCCGGCTCGCAGCAAATGGCAGCCTTGAGGAGCTACTTCAGTCCTTAAGAGTGAGCAAAGGCGTGTGGCTTGGCTTTCTCTTCAAGGACGTCAGTGCAAGGATAGTTCCAAGGGCTGTGCATTTCCCACGTTTAAGAAAAAGTCTGGCAAGAGCACTTAGAGATTCCGGCGGCTCCATCAATGATGGAATTGGGGCTGGTGAAGAGAAACCCTGGCATTACTAAGAAGTCGGTTTCTGAAGCAATAATAGACCATTACTGGAGGGAAAGCTCCCGTTCCATTAACAGCGCTGCTTAATGCAATGGCACAAAATGCTTTTAAACCTTCAAGAGCAAACACAGGAATTTTCTCAAAAAAACACAAAAACAAAAACAACAAATCCCGGAACAAATGCTCTGCCCTGAGAATGGCCCCCAAGTGACATCTTTTGCCATTAATTCCCCAGTCATCAATGCATCTGCTCACTTCCCATAGTTCCTTCCAGAAAGCCAGTGCACAAATACTGAATGCGCAAAGATAGCTTGGGAAATGAAATCTGCTTTTAGGGATGGCTGCCAGCCGCCCCCCCAGATGGCCTCTCTGCAGAAAGAGCTGGAGCATCTCTCGGCCTCCTCCTCGTCCCTCGCTTCTCCTCCTGCCTCTCTCACACCTAGGACAGTAGGTGCTCCCTTGCTCCCCGGCTCCCTTCCACAACACAAGTCTCTGTCCTTCAAATGCACATTTCTCCTGGACCGCTCTCCTTCCTAGACAACCTGGCGTCCTATCACCTCATAGTTCTGTAGAACAAAGGGTGGGGTCACCATTTTTCAACTTCAGCTCAAACTAAAGATATCTTTGGGCCTCCCAACGCTCCCCCCCAAAGCCACTGCCATCCCTTTCTTGCGTGTTCCTCCAGAGAAAACTTAGCATGGAGAGACATATCTGGGGGACGAACCCTCTTGCACAAATGCTTACGAACCATCTCACTGGACTATGCTTCTAACGATATGTGTGTCTATATACACACAAAAATTAGAACATAGAAGTCAATACACTTTAAACATATGTGTTATGTATAGATTTATAAATACATCAATATATTATCTATAAAATGTGTTATGTAATATATGAGCACATTATACATAATTATATTCGTATATAAATCTAACCTTTATTTATATGTGATAAATATTTGAAGGCTATTGATTCTAGGTACTATTTTTTTACCCAATCACATTTCTGAATTATCTAACATTTATATAGATTTCTTGTTGGCTCTTTTGGGTTTTCCAACTAAACAATGGTAACATCTGACCATACAGTCATTTTGCCTCCTCCTTCTAATTTGTGGGCCTCCTTCTAATCTTGCTCCTCTAGTAGGCGTCAGTTATTAACAACGTTAACTAGTAGTGTGACTGGCAGAAAAGTCATAAAAACTAAAATATCATCAGGGTCCTCTTTTTCCTGGAGCCAAAAGAGTTGATTATGAAGCTTATTTGGAGGAAGAAACAAACAAGAACAGTCAGGAAAACTCTAGAAGATCAACAAAAAAGAGTTCTGTGTACCAGTTAGAACCTTTTAAATCCAAACATGGTGGGTATTGGTGAATAAGCAGACAGACCAATAGAACAGTTTAGGAAAAATAAATTTTAGATCCGAAGATCCAAATGTGGTGAAAAAAAAAGTAAGAATCCTAAATTAATGGTGAAATGATGGACCTTTTAATAAGTGAAATTAATATAACTGGACAAACACAGATAAAAATATATAATTGGGCCCATGTACCACACCACATACCATTTATATGCAATATAAATGCAGAACAAAAGCCTTTAAGAGCCGAAAGAAAATAACAGTAAACTCTATAATCTGTGAGTTGGAGAAACTTTTAACAGTGACTCAAAATCCAGAAACAAGACAGAAAAGGAAGGGTGGATTTGATTACATAAAAATTCTTAAAAGCTTTTGCATATCAAAAAAAATTTAAAAATACCAATTTGGAAAAACATTTCATCTTAATATCATGAGCAAAACTTATTAAAAAGATGTTTGATGTGATTCATAAAAAGAGAAATGCATGTTAAAGTTACCTTGAGGCTCCATCTCTCCTATCGCCTTGGCAAAGCTGCGCTCTCACTGATGAGACTGTAGAGGAAATGCTTTTCACACATTTGCTAGTGGGAATGCAAGATGGTTCTATCTCCAGTACATGGATTTCATGAAATGTAGCAGAATTATACTTTTCCCCTTTGAACCAGGAACCCCTCTTCTAGGATTCTATACCCAAAAGAAGATGCATGAGGCTATTTGTCAGAGCCACAGACTAATAACAACAAAACATCAGTGAATACAGAACTGGCTGTTAATTTCTGGTGCCCACACAATGGGGCACTGCAGAGCTGCAAGACGGAATAACATTATCTCCCAGGATCGACTGCTAATTCAAGAGCAAAGAGAAGTGCAACTAGTGGGAAATATGTATGTGTGTGTAGGTTTTTTTTTTTAATGAAAGGATAAGCAATTAAATGTAGAAATTGTTGTTTTAAGAGGAAAGAAGAAACAGGTAGATGTCACACTCCCCTGAATATACCCGTCTTACAGTTCTGATATAAAGATCTCACATATTTTAAAGCTCTAAATTTTGCAAATTCCCTAAAATCAAAGCAAAATGAATAGACCTCACTGAGTCCCCTGGGTGGAGACTACCCCAGCAAGAGGCAGTATTCCAAGTGACTTTAATGCACAGCAATTTGATTTCACCCACCTAGGGGGATAGAACTCTGAACAAAAGAACCGACAGAAAAACAAAAAGGTTGAGGCTGGTTTTTGCTATTCATAGTGTCAGTCATAGTTTGAGTGCATTATTCTGAAACGATTGTGCATGTGTTGTGGAATAAAGAAAATAAGCGATTATGTTGGAGTCAGTAAAACTGGGAAGTTTGGAGTGGGAGAAGGAAGTATCGACGGAAAATCCGCAAGCAGAATGAGATATATGCAGGTCTCTCACATCAGGGCCACAGACCACACCTGAGAACGGTGACTGGTGGGAATACTAAGAGGAAGAGGCACCCCCTAGCACCCTACCGTCCTAAATGTCATTCGTCCCTCAGAGACAGCCTTCCTGGGGGAAATCACTGCCGCCAGGTGTGACTATGCAGGAAAGCCTTCACTTCGGCGTGGAAGGAGAACACCAAAGATTCCTGACCTGACAGCAGTGAACTCAGGAGTGAACTTGAAGAGAATCCTATCACCCCAAATTGGGTAACTCGATCATTGATAAGAGGAATAATTTTGAAGGATTGGAACATACCATATATGTTTAAATTAGTAAGCACATAATAACACAAAACCCAAACAGTAAAAATGTCTCATTGGTCACCTTTGAGGACGACGAGGAAACCAAGTCTATTTGGAAAACTGGCAGATTAGGAGAAGCACCCCAGTACACATCCTACTTCTCCCCGATGACCTCTGGCTGGGGATAGCCAGGTCCCCAGGAGGGGAATGTTCTCTTTATTGAAGGGGGCCAGCTGGAGGAGATCTGGGAGAATTCCAGTACCACCTTCAGCAGCCTCTGAAGCATCACTAGGCAGTGAGCACTGAGAGCTCTTAGCATCGCCAAAGGAAACAGCCAGATACTATGCGAATCGTGGCCTCCTCACAAATGAAATCTAAGTTTGGTTAAATCTTTAGCGCTAACTCCCCACTTGCAAGAACACAGCGGACAGAGAAGCATGTCGAACAACACCACGGGAGTGTCATCAGGGAACTCCAGGTATCGGGACCAGATACCTGGCTTCTCATCAGTGAGAGCGGGAGGAGCAGGCGGGACTGCAGGTGAAGCGCCCCAAGTGTTCCATCAGCCAGCCACTCGCAATGTAAGTTTTAAATTGTCCTGCAGCAACGCGAGTTCGACGCCTGGC
This sequence comes from Scalopus aquaticus, assembly GCA_004024925.1. Lineage (NCBI taxonomy): Eukaryota > Metazoa > Chordata > Mammalia > Eulipotyphla > Talpidae > Scalopus > Scalopus aquaticus. The sequence goes on from PVIJ01011409.1 coordinate 36,629, forward strand.
CAGGGAGATTCCCACATGGCGCGGCAGACCTCTCCTGCCTCGCCCGCTGCTCCCCTCAGCAGTGTGTTTCAGTCTATCTGCCTGTGCTGCTCCCCACTCTGTCTCTGGTGAACCCTCTCACTACCCCACACCTCTGGCCTGCACCCCAGCTTGTATGCATAAATAATAAATCTTAAAAAAAAATTTTTTCCTGCATGATAGACCAGCCGAGACAACGTTTGAGTTTCTGTTCTTAAAATTTAGGGTAACAGGGCCTCCCTGGTGGTGCAGCGAGTAAAGCGCAGAGCTGTGGAGCTATCAGCAGCCATTGGGGCACGAGTTCAATACCCCGGCCGGGGAGATTCCCACATGCCTTGCCTGCTGCTCTCCTCAGCAGTGTATTTCAGTAGATCTGTCTGTTCTGCTCCCCACTCTGTCTCTGGTGAATCCTCTCACCCCCCACATCTCTGGCCTACACCCAGTTTGTATGCCTAAATAAATAAATCTTTAAAAAAAATGAGGGGTCACACTGACCTGTGAAACCATCTAGACTTCACGTTCTTTGCTTTGGGGTAGCTCTCTGACAACTCGTGGGTCTATTTTTGATTTCTTATTCCTCCAGGTCATTTGCAGTCATTTCTGTTTTCATAGACCAGGGCTGATGTCACGCCGCTCTCAGATTTATTCGCAGGACCTGAGAGGAGCAGGTGGAGACACCACCGACGATTTCAGATGCTCCTGGGTGATCATTTTAAGTAGATGTGAGTTTTATTTGATCCTCACATTATCGTTTCCTTTTCATACATGTGGTTTGCCTCCTTTATATAGATTAGACGTGCTAATAATGGCTTAGCCCTTTTTATTTCTTTTACCAAAAAATATCAGCTTTGGGATTTGCCCACAGCCCTAAAGAGTTTCCGGCAGGTGGCATTTCTGCCTTTGTTAATTCTGCCCCTCTGTTTGCCAGGTTTTGTTTGCACGTATTTTTCCCAGGCTCTCTCCCCAGGGGACTCTGCTCACCAAAAACCAAACGAGGCCGCCGCCCCTCTGACAGTGCGGAGAAGGCGACGTGCTTCGGGGCGGGCTCTGGGGGTCCAGGAGCCGGCGGGGGCACCCCTGACGGGGCTGCCAGGGGCCTACTGCCGGCACCAGCTTTGAGATTAATCGCAGGAGCAGATTCTGGCTCAGGGATGTGATTGAAGAGGAGGAGACCAAGCAGGGAAGGTTCTAGCAAGACAGGACTGGGTAGAGCCCCTCAGTGCGTGAGCAGCTGCTGGAGTCAGTGCTGGGGTGTCGGTCTGAGAAGGCGCCTTGCAGGCCGCTTTGCAGGGGCATAACTGACACTCAGCTGTGCCCCCCAACCCACCTCTGTGGTAGGAGGCCGCGCTCCCCCTGCCCTCCCTCCGCGGCTGAGTTCCGTCAGGACAGTGCCGTGGCCTGGCCTAGGAGGCGGCCTCCCTGCCCCGTGCCCCCCAGCCGCTGCTGCGCCACGCAGCTGACAACCATCACAAAGGAGGCAAAGAAGACCCGCGTGCCATTTCTGACGCCAGACACCCGGAAGGTGCTGTTGACCGCGGAGCCCCTCCTGGGGCGCGACAGCCCCTCCGAGCCCGCCGGGACCGCGGGTGCTCCTCCGTCCACACGAGCCAGCGCAGCTTGGGGGATCGCGGCAACACAATTTCATAATTTCAACACTTAATTACACTTCGCTTCCTTGTGACAAGACAGCTGCACCGCCGCGACTTGTCATTTCATTAGGCAATAAGGATGGAAAACAGCAAACAAACCGGTGTGCGCAAAGCTGAGCCCGCAGCAAAGTGACCCCCCAGGTGAGGGGGGGTCGGGCCCCACCTTCTCCTCATGCTAGACACAGCCCCTCCCTTGCCAGCCCACGGGCACACTCTACACACACAACTTGTCTCCTTTTGCTGTGAGGACCTGAGCCCTCTGTCTAGCCCCCGGGGGCCAGAACTCTGTGCCACACACCTGGGCAGCTCACCTGGCACGTCTCCGACTGCCCGGGTAGTCACATTTTTACCTAGCCACACACCAACGGGCCTCTCCTATGGGGAAGGAAGCAAGGTAAAGCTTGTATTCGTTCAACAATGGTTTTCAGATCCACACACGGGGAGACAACAGCGTAATAAATTCTCCACTCTGGGCACTGCAAGCCCGGCCAAGCCAGTGAACTCAGCTTGCCACCGAGTTCCTGGGGGCAGGAAGAGATACTGATGCTTGAAGACACAGAGGCCCTGCACAAAAGCACTGGCGCGTGGAGAGAAGAAAATGCTGGCTTTTGGGGCACGCGAGAGAATTTCAACTTCTACTATAATAATAATAAATTTTAAAGCACTTTTTCCTCCACCTATAACGACAGTGTCAATCTCTCCCCTAGGAAGTTGCACAGTTGCATTTGTAACAGATGAGCTCTGCAGACACGTTCATATTTTTCTGGCGGAAATCACCCAGCAAATAAGATTTCACCCACACGCCCTGTCGCCGTCCCTAGAACATCTGTTGCTTATAGTCTGGGCAAAATGAAGCAAGTTAGGTAATCCTGCAAATGCCAGCAAGTTCCACAGCCAGGCCTTTTCCTTACTCCTCTGGTGAACACGACGCCCATCCCTCAGCCTTTCTCTTCGACTTGTTTTCACCGTGGTCAAGTTCACACAACGTCAAATGTCCCATCGCGAGGTTCGAAGCGCAGCACGTCTGCCTTAAATACACAAGCGGCGTGGCCCTTGCCCACGACAGCCAGGCTCTTCCTCCTGCGACACAGAAGTTGTGGGTGGGAGTTGCCAACTCCCCTCCCCTCCAGCCCCAACCGCCCAGCCGGTGGGGACACTGACCACGCCCCGCGCAAGCAGAATCACACAGTGGGGCGCCCAGGCGACCGGCTGGTTTCCGGCAGCGTCGTGTCCCCAAAGCCCGCCCCAGGTGGCCTGTGTCCCCTTCCCCCTACGGCTGCATCGGAGTCCCTGTGTCTCCGCCACATCTGTCCCTCCGGCCATCCACCCCTGGACATGGGGTTGCCGCCACCTTCAGCTCTTGGAAAGAACTGCTGTGAACTTGGACGTGCTCGTGAAACAGGCCATTTTCACGCATGAAGCGGACCGATGCGGACACGGGCGCTACACGATGCGCCCCGGGAGCTGGTGCGACGAGGAAGGAGCCAGAAACAAAAGCCACGCGCAGGACTCCAGGTATACGAAATGCTCAAACGGCAAGTGCGCAGAGACCCACGGACGAGTGGGGTTGGGGGGCGCGGGGCGGGGGCGTCGGGGAGAGCGGAGACTGGCCGCCCCCACCGGGGCTCTTCTGGAGGGGTGCAAGGTTCTGAAGTCAGGTGGTTGCCTGACTTCGTGAATCCGTTCAAAACCACAGACTGCGCGTGCCAAGCAGGTGAGCTCGCGGTCCAGGTGACCGCACCGCTGCGGCTCCTCCTTCCGAGGGGGCGGGGCTGCCTCCCTCCGCTGCTCCCCCGCGTCCTGCATTTCACAAACGTGTCTTGGCTACCTGCTCTCCTAGAGGTCAGAGAGAGGCTTGCAAAGGAGGTGCCCCCCGCTTCCTGCACTTCACAAACGTGTCTTGGCTACCTGCTCTCCTGGAGGTCAGATAGAGGCTTGCAAAGGAGGTGCCCCTCGGTCAGAAGCTAACTAGTTTCTCTGGGGGCACCAGCCACTAAGGTGCAGCAAGAACTAGAAATGGGGGTCCCGCATCCTGCCCTTTCAAGCTCTCAAGTGCCACGCGCTGCCAGGGTCCCACCTGCTCTCCGTTCCCCCGGGTCTAGGCTGGCAGGTTCATCCTCTGCGCATGCGCCCTGGTCCTGGCCATGTCCATTAAGTGTAAAGTGAGGGCATAATTATAGAAATGGGTAACACCCCGAGCTTCCTTATCCACCCTGCTCTAATCATACACAACCCCAGAACACATTGTAATAATCTGTCACCCACTTTCCAAGGTAGAATGCACTAACTCTTAATTATAAGCTTGGGCTGGAGATGAGTAAATAAATATGCATGCCAGTCTGAGTGCTATAATTAGAACCACCATTTGGCTAAAGAAAAGTAGAGACGTTTTAATTCCAGCCTCTGCCTGAACGTTGAGTTGCTCCAGGGAACAATCCATGTGTGTTAACACATTAAGTTCTGTGCAGAGCGGGAGCAGAGTTAAGAAGATAGATCTCTGTGAGTGGGGCTGTGCCGCTAGAGACTTCCGTTCTGTGTTTATTTCCCACAGCCAAGTTAACATGACGATTAGTATTTTTCAGATACTCCTGACAGCTGCTCGGAAGGATGATTTTGCACATAGCTTCTAGCTCTATCCGTGCACAGGCTGCATTACGGCGACGGCAGCTGGGGTGTGACAGATGGACACGCGCTCATTGGCCACTCACTTTGAGTGTCCCCTCTGGACCGGCCGCTGTTTGGACACCTCAACTTGCTTCTTTCTTTTCTCAGAACCTGTTGAGATGCTTTGGTCTCTACGCACGTTGGGTATCGGTTGATTCCACTGCTTGGTGACAGGCTCAAAAACTGAATCTAGAGGTGGCTAGCCCAGGGGAAGATGCTGGAATTTTCTGGGCAAAGGAATCATACTTGAACAAGCGTGTCCCTTTAAATGTGGTTGTGAGGGGGGTGCCCTCATTTGGCTGCTGTGCGTGGTGTATTGGGGGCTCCATCTCTCTATACAGTGTGGGTATCTTATGGGTGGGTCCCCTGGAAAGTCACATGGAGAAACAGGAGCGTTCGGGTGTGATGGGGGCTGTGCTTCAGGGTCTGGGGGCACAGGGGAACGTCTCAGCCCATCCCCAGGCCTGGCCAGCTAAATGGGCATCTCACACTCTGGGCAGATCGGCTTCCTTCCATACAGAAGGTCCTCCCTCCAGGATCTTCCCCTCCAGGAGGAAAGGCAGCCGGTTATGTGGCTGGAGAAGGAGGGGGGGCAGTGCTGCTGTAAGGGTGATCTGCTGTAAGCAGATCCAGGGGGTGGGGGTGGGGGGTCTCTGTAGCCGGAGTGTCCTTCAGAGTCGTACCAAGTTGGAGGAGAGGCAGGGGACAGGCCTTTCCACCTCGTGCTGGCCTTCACTGATGCAGGCTGCTCCCATCCCAGGAGGGGTGTCCTAGGGGTTCAGCTGTGTTCCCCCAAAAAGCTACTTTGAAGTCCTAACCCCCCGTGCCCGTGCCTGACAGGCTCTAGAGCTCGTCTTTGCAGAACCGGCAACTCCCTCCAGGAGCGGTGGGTTTTCTCCTGCTGGAAAGACAAATTGTGGGTTTCTGCCAGTGTGTGTTGTCTGAGCAGAAACATGCCATTCACACCCATTAGCATGAATATGCTTGTTCCCAGTTCCTTCAAACCCTCCAGGTTGTGCTGGAAGGATCTTGGAGGTATTTGCCAAATTAAAGCGTCTGTGCTTGGGGAAGATTATGTGGGACCTGCTGGAACTCCCACCCCCAGTGAAAGGAAGCTGATCTGCCCGGAGTGAGAGACGCCCATTAGCTGGCCAGGCCTGCGACAGGCTGAGACCCTCCCCCTGGTCCCCGGCTCAGCTCTCACCTGCCCAGGGCTTGACCGTCTCAGTCACCAACTCATCCCCTCAGGAGTTGTGGACCTTTCAAGACAGAGAGCTTCACCTCTCAGCCCCCTGCCAGGAGTATCACCTGCCAGTGGGCTCCTTGGAAGACAAAGGAACAGCCCAGAAGGAGCTGGGGAAGGGCCTGGGCGGCATCTCGGATTCCCCAGCAACGGCCAAAGCACAGCGTGGGTGGGGCCGCCACTTGCCCTGCCCCCGTGCAGGGTCCTCCCCACGCCTCCAAGCCACCGTCTAACCAGTTTGAAAGAAAGGGAGACAGGCACTGACACCGAGCTGGCCAGTAGCTACACTTGTCCTGTGCCCAGGCCTGGGTGAGGACACAGGTCAGAACTCTTGCTGGCCTTTCTGTCCTTTTTATTTTTTTTTAAGATTTATTTATTTTTGCATGGAAGATCTGGGGTGCAGGCCAGAGGTGTGGGTGGTGAGAGGATTCACCAGAGACAGAGCAGGGAGCAGAACAGGCGGATCTACTGAAACACACTGCTGAGGGGGCAGCGGGGAGACAGGAGGGGTCTTCTGCGCCTTGTGGGAAGCTCCCTGGCCCGGGAACTGGCAATAGCTTGATAGCACTGAGGCTTTAACCCCTGCACCACCAGGGAGGCCCCCACTTTCTGTCTCAGTGTTCTATTCCTATGCAGCTGGATTAGAACACTCAGTAAGAAAGTCCCTGGGATTCCATTTAGTCTGACCTTTCCCCTCATTTGCAGATGAGAAAACTAAACCAGAAGAGGCAGATACACTGTCTACGGTAAGAAATAAGAGCAAAATAAAACCACTGTTTAAACTGACGAACGCACCTGTGAATGGCAAAAGAACACGGATCGCTCCCATTCCAAAGCAATGGCGGCTCGCCCAGCCCCCTCAGCAAGGCGGCTGGCACTTCCCGTGACTGTGGGTCTGGGCCCCAGAGGGGAGCTGGAAAGGGAGGGGCCCAATAATAGCAGCCTCCCCTGCTCTTTTTCCTGGTCCAGAGGTTTCACCTGATGCCTGCTCCAGGGGAAGGCTCAGCCCTGTCACGAGCTCACCCCCACCTGCTCAGGGTGCCCTGAGACCTACTAGTCTAATGTCACCTCTGGTCTACTCTTTCGCTACCCGACGACCCACACAGAAGCACTGCAACCTCCAGAAAAGACAGAGACAGCGACACACTGCTGGGCACGGTAACCAGAGCTCCATTTTCAAAGCTGGACCATGCAGCACCCAGGAAAGGGCAAGAACTTAACATTCTCAACGTGGCTCAAACGCCAGCGCAGGTAAGAAGTCAGCGCAGGAAGGAAGAGGACAAGAAAGTAAAGATGGGAAATGCCCAGGAAGGAGGAAAAGGCTAATTCCAGAAACAAAGCTTTCAAGCCTGACCAATGTTAAGCAAATTTCCAATATGCAGTGATTTTTAAACAACTCCTGGGGGGCAGGGAAAGAGCTGATTATCAGGGGCCAGCCCGTGTCTCGTCACTGGGAACCGGCCTCATCTCACCCTCATCGGGTCAGGCTGGCAGCCTAGGGAAAGCATGAAGCTAAAGCGTCTTTATTTTAGCAAGAAAACTGCCACCATCCTTTGTAAAAACAAATGAAACAGCAGCAGCATCTAGAGCTACAAGGTGACAGAGGACAGGTGCATCTGTAGCCCTCCAGGTGACAATAGGGTGTCACCCCTCCCAGCCGACATCCCCACCCCTATAGATCCACGAGGCAGCTGGCGGGCCTGGGGCTACATGGGGCTCACGAGGACCACGGGGACGCGCACTTGCCTCCGCAGCAAGCCAGTGTGTCATCCCAGCGTGGCGTCCCAGAAGGGTATGGATTCTGGGTCTGCCCAAGATGCATGGGCCAGAGTCAGCCATGAAATCTATTGAGCGGTGTTTGTTTCCAGCAACATGGAAATGATGTTTGTTTGTTTTTTTAAAGAGTTATTTATTTATGCATACAAGCTGGGGTACAGGCCAGAGGCGTGGGGCGGCGAGAGGGTTCACCAGAGACAGAATGGGGAGCAGAACAGGCAGATCGACGGAAACACACTGCCGAGGGGAGCAGCGGGCGAGGCAGGAGAGGTCTGGCGCACCATGTGAGAATATCCTCGGCCGGGCGTCGAACTCGCGTCTCTGCTGCCGACAGCTCCACAGCACAGTGCTTAACCGCTGCGCCACCGGGGAGGCCCTGGAAATGATGTTTTATCTAAAATTCCTATTGTCACAACACATCGAGAAAGCCAGGGTAATACTAAATAGCTGCTGTGCTATACTTTGTCTTACAAGGAAGAGAAGACCCAGGACCAGAAAACTGTTGTCATTGATCCAAAGGGCAACCCAAACCAAAGTGAAGCTGAAACATCAGGCAAAAATAACCTGCACAGTTGGACGAGTGGCTATAGTGAAAGCATTCTAAAATGTTTATATTTTAAGCAAAATGTTTGGGAGGCTAGAAAAATTGCAGAACTTTCAAAACCAAGTTCAGTACATAGCTCAGAATTTAAGGACAAGCACTAAGAAAATAGATAATTTTCAAAGATCTAAGGAAGAGAAATAGCATTTATTTCCAAACAGTAGAGGAAATGGAATATTCAAAAAGCAGGGTATATGCAAAACACAAAATAAGATTGCAGAAAAAATCAAAATATAAAAAACTGTAATAAATCTAAATGAACTAAAGTTGCTAGTAAAAAGACAGACGTCAGACTAGACTTTTTTTGTTTGTTTTGGACTGCCTTCTGCTGTGTGTAAGAGACAGCCTTAAAACAGAAGGCTTCATGTTTAAAATTAAAAAACGGGGAAAGAAACAATAGGTAAATATTTACCAAGAGAAAACAATACTGATTTTTAAAAGACTGTGTGCTTGATAAGACCACAAACTCACTACCTAGCAAGAAAAGACACACAGCCTTGAACTGCGACCGGGAACCCCACACATCCCACAACAGCTGGTGCTAAGCAGTGGGCACTGCCCTGGACCGTGACCCACAGTCTGAGATAAGAAGGACGTTTTATTACAAATTCGTTGGAAAGGAGGCAAGAGATAAATTCAAATCTGCTTCCTCAGTTAGTAAGGGAGTGAGCTTGTATAGGTTTTGGGGGCCAGGGTTAGGCTGGACTGCACTGTCTAGTTAGAGGGCAGATCGAACATGGAGAAAGCAGGAGAGGCTTACAGTCAAAGAACTGGACTTCTGAATTCCCTCGGGGGGCCCTCACCTTTCAGGCGCCCCTGCTCTGCATTTGTGTCCTCGCTCCAGCTGCCTTGGAGTTCAGCTCAGGCTCAGCCACTTCTGCTGGCCCAGGTTGGGCCTTTTGCTAATAAGCCTCTCGGATGTAGCAGAGAAAAGTTTAGGTGAGTTTTATTTTCTTTTGTGCTCTAGGGGTTTGAGATCGATTTAGCCATTTGACCTCATCTATACAGCCTTAAAGTAGATAAGACATACCCTTTCGGGGCCCTGGATATTCATTCACAGAAGAAGACTCAGACATGCTGAATGAACAGTGTTTGAGGACTTGGGAACACACTGGTTGTGAAGATGAGTCATTCAAAAGGCAAGTGCTACCTAGAGTAGGCTGTCATTATCAGGGAGAAACCCACTCCCATGCCCTGTGGAGAGTGGGTCTGGAAGACAGTCTAGACAGAGCAGGGTTTCTGGAAGCTTCTGGACACTCCAAGGTCGCGGCTCCTCTGAGAGCTGATAAATCCTACAGATCTTCTCCCTACCCCAGAGTGCATGTCTACGGAGAATGTTATAAATAATACCACAGGGTTCACAGACACCCTGAAGGACATCCCTGATATAAAAATCTGAAGGTACGGCAGCTAGAAACCACATCACAGGAGGACAGTTTAGAAACACCAGGGCCTGTTCCTGGAGGAAACTGACCCATTGGAGTGTTGTCTGAGGCTTCGCAGAGGGCCAAGGTGAGTCTGGTTCTGGTCAATTATAGGGACAGAACCACGACCAGCAAGGGAAGCTGGGTCCCTGTGTAGCAAGTAACTTCTGATTTCAGAGCCGCAGGCACGACATCCAGACGGTGCTCTGTGCAGCGGAAACGGGGCGCAGAAGCAAGGTGAGAAGCTGCAGTCAGACACAGCGGCCAGAGGATGCCAGACCCAACGACCCGACTCCCCTTGTCACTTGCCTAAGTGGGTGAAGTAGCTCCCGCTCAGAAAGCCAGACTCAGCCATGAGATCATTCCCACAAAGGAAGCCCTTTCTTAGCATGCGGCACAGCCCTGGGAGAACGGCAGTTAGTCCTCTTTAAAAGAATCTCCCCAAGTGGCAAGTAAAGGCAGATAATACAGGAAAGAAAGGAATACAAGGGTGTACGGGCCCAGGGAAGTCTCTTCATTCTCAGGTCTGAGAGGGCCCTGGGCAATCCAGGGTGGGCAGCTCTGGCCACTGGGTGACCGGCCTGGAGAGTTGCTCTCTTCCGTACCACCAGCTTAAAACGTCCCACGGGCAGTTGTCAGGCACGGATGTTAGCAGCACCCTCAGAAGGAACAAAATACCTCGCTAAGCATCAAACAGCCCACCGCATGGCCCCGAGGCGCGTGCCACAGTGTGTCAAACACACTAAACTTCTGAGTTAAAGACAGAGAGTCATGTCATGGTCCTTGGCTCAGAGCCCCTTCCAATCCCCTAGAATCCTATGGCCAAGCAGAGAGGCCTCACATGGGGGATATTCCTTCCTCCCCCACTATGGACTGTGTGTGCAGATGCACCAGGCACCTTCTTGCTAGACACCTCTGGGGCACGTCCTCTCGCGAGGGACACAGACAATGAGCCAAGGAGGCTGAGAATGACAGATGCTAAGAAGAAAATAGAGTGATGCCCCAGAGGGCTGGGGCAGGGAGGGGGAGGTTGTTAAGAGCAGGTTATACAAAGGGGGATTTCTGAGCTGAGACCTGAACATAAGAGCCCATAGGTGACAGGACGCGGTACCTTTAGGTGGGAACAGGTGGTTGGACCAGGTAAAGCTCCAGGCCCCCACAAGGCAGTGGGAAAGTTATTTCAGTTCCTATTGCAAATAATCATGTGTTGGCTTAAACAATTCCAAGGCCTCGCTAGCTGAGACCTGTGTCACTGCTGAGCAAGGGCCCGTGAGCCCTGCTGGCAGAAGCGGGGATGAGGAAGGTGGCCCAGGGGTGTGGACGGAGCCAGCAGAACAAACAAACAAGGGCACCAAGGCGGCTGCTCCGCAGTGGAAAATGACCGACTGGAATTCGCTGCCCCTTGCTGCAGCAGGCTGGGCAGGCCCAACAGCGAGGTCTGCAGGGTGCTCTTGGGGTCCCTCTCGCCGCGGTCCTCTGCTGTTATCAGCCAGCGTCACTCTTACAGGCGGCCCAGGGGCTCCCTAAGAACCTGTCACATAATTTGTGACACAGGCATCGGAAGGGAGGCCCAGAGAAGGTGGGCGACCTCCCCAGGGCCACAGAGCAGAGTGAGTACTGGGTCAGAAGTTAAAATCCAGACAGCCCTCTGCCGGAGCCAGCCTCCCGGCTCCGCCTCTGTGCAGCGGAGGTCTCCAGGCCTTTCTGATTGGCCTGGACTGGGGCCCCACCTGTTGCTGATATTTCAAACACCGGCCCTGCCGGCACCACTGTTAACTGAGGGCGTGTGGTCCAGCACCTGCTTCCCCAGGCGCACTGCTGGGCTCTTTCACGCACCTCATTCTTTTCAGTCTCACATCTGGTCACAGCGAATCCCTGCCCAGACCTTAGAGACGCCTGACTTCTTTGGGAAGCAGTAACCAGTAGAGGATGCAAAGGTACAGACTGCCCCCTGCTGTCCGCGGTGTGCATTGCAATCACCCCCCCCCCTTCGAGTGGTAAGTTACAGGCTAAAGAAAATGCAGACGATTCCCCAGAATTCATTTCCAATGCTTCCAATGTCCCCCAGCTCCCCCAAATTCACTGTCTTCAGAATAGAAGCCATTGTGTTTAGATTTTGGAGTGCCAAAGAACTGTGTCTGGGGGATACTTTTCCCCTGCAAATAACAACCTAAGAGGACATCGAAAACAGCAGCCAGCAGGGGTTCAGGTCCCAGCACCCCATTTCCTGCCCAGACAATCGGTGGGGGCTCAGGGGTGTCCCTGAGCTCCCAGGCTCTGCAACCCAATCCAGAGCCATCAAGTGCTCTCACGTGCTCGTCACACTTCAGCAGGAAATGCCACAAGCACAGTCTCTACCCTGAAGAGCAAGACGACTGCTAATTTTAATGTAATTAGCTATCAGGGAAAATTCAAACTGTCTCCCAGAACCTAGATTGGAATTGGAAATGTGGAGCCTCTAATTGCTGAAAATTATCAAGGAGGCACCTGGGCGGACAGGGAGGGTGAAGTGCCCTTGCCAAGTGGCAGCTCAGCGGCGGCAGGAGCACAGGCTCCAGGGCACACGTGCGTGACCCAGACTGCCACGCACCACGGGGTCCTCGATGGGCCACCCCCCCGCGAGCTGGGCCCTTCTCTCGCACGGGACGGGAGCGATCCCGGCACCCAGCTAGGTGGGCGGGGTGATGGCCGCACACAGGACGCCTGGCCCAGGGAGGGCTGAATACAGGGTCAGCTTCTGCATGCAGATCCTGGAAGGAGGCTGAACCTCCATCACACGCCCTGGGTTGATGGGGGTCCCCAAAATTTATGAGGCAGCCCTCGCCCTGGCCCTGTTTTGAAAAGGGGATGTTGCCGAAGTTGTTCGTTCAGACACTGGCATGGAGAAGACCCCGACCCCACACACCATGGCCTCATAAAGGGGGCGAGTTCGCTCCCTCTCTGTGGGAGCGCCCTGTGAAGATGATGACGTGGCGGGGACATCGGCCACAGGCCACGGGTGCCAGGGATGCTGGGAGCCAGCAGCAGCCAGGAGACTGGCAGGGGAGGACTCTCCTCCCGGGCGCCAAAGGGGCCGGCCTGCTGCACCCTGCTCTGGAATTTCCAGCCCCAGACGCAGAGCTAACGCGGCCCTGTTAAGACACCCAGTCGGGGCACTTTCTCACAGCAGCCGTCCGATCTACCTTGTAAGCCAGGAGAGGTTTGGGGAGACTGACTCCTTCTGCCTTTGTGTGCATGCATGGCCAAATCCCTTTCAGCGCATGTACCCCTTAACAGTTTGGGGTGCCCAGATACCCCTCAGTTGTGTGCTAACACGGGGGCATCCATTCCCGAGTGAGTTGCTGGCATCAGGGCACTCCCTTCCGAAAGGCTTTGGAACTTCGTCCGACACACTGGCCATCCCTTTGCTGCTGAGAAAGGACTTCTAGAACCTCTGCCTCAATGGACCCTGAACCCACTGCCGCCCACAGGGCACACCCACCCTGCCAAGAGCCGAGCACAGAGGCTTCATTCAGGAAAGCAATCACTGAAGCTAAAGAAAAATCACGCATTTTAGACTTATCTGATTTGCCCTCTCAACAACGACAATGCTGGACCTCCCTGGTGGCGCAGGGGTTAAGTCTCAGCGCTGTGCATGCTGTGGCCAGAGTTCAATCCCCGGCCAGGGAGCTTCCCACAGGACTCAGCAGACCCCTCCTGTCTCCCCGCCGCTCCCCTCAGCAGTGGATTTCAATGGATCTGCCTGTTCTCCCCGCTCTGTCTCCTGGGGATCCTCTCACTCCCCATCCCCACACCTCTGGCCTACACCCCAGTTCTTCTACACAAAAAACAAAACAAAATGCTTCTCTACGCACATGTGGAGAAGACCCTCACCTCCCTGCTCCCCATCCCAGCTCCCCTCGGCACCTCCCAACTCTTGCTCAGCTCTTTAAACCACTCAGCTCCTGCAAAGTACTCTGGCACCTCCGCAGACTGGCGTGGGGTACCCTAGCCCCACACCCACCCCCCCGCCACACACACACCCCATACACAAAGACACACACACAGAGACATGCAGACACATCACACACACACAGACACACTCACACAGACACACCCACAGACAACACACACAGAGATGCACACACAGAGATGCACTCAGGCCCGCCCCTTCCTGAGCACATTTGGAAGCTGCCCGTTCCCGGGACAACAGTCAACACAGGCACAAGCTCCCAACAAGCAGGACACAACCGCGCTGGCCCCCGCAGCCGTGCGTGTAGGTCCAGGGGATGGTGAGGGCTCTCCCGGGGCTGGGAGGGGCGGGTGTCCTGGAGAGGCCACGCTCAGGCAGGAGCTGCTCTCCAACGCGCACACGCACGCACACGCACGCACACGCACACACACTCTGCACCCATGGAGAGCCGCCCCAGCCCCAGCCTCCAGAGAACCACATCCGCCGGGTACCGACTGCCCTCCACCCGGCCACCAGCCCTGGCTGCGGCGGGCAGGGGTTTTGCTGGCAGCCAGGCCCCCCGGGGCCCGGAGGCTGAGCGGGCAGCCCTGGCCACAGGCGTGCAGCAGGACCAGCTGTGGCGCGAGCTTCTGGAGGCCGAGCGGAGGAGCCAGCGGCGCTGGTGAGTGCCCTGCCCTGCCCTCCTCCCAGACCAAGAGCCGGGAAGCTTCTGGAGCGGCAGTCGGCGTAGCGGGGCAGAGGCACGTGCCCGGGAGAGGGGAGAGCCCCGCGGGGTCCGCCTTGGGCACAGGGAGCAGCAGAGGTGGTCAGGGTGGGTGGGGCAGGACAGAGGACAGGCCCACCTTCGCCACGCTGGGGCCAGCAGCCTACAGGAGCTGCAGGCCTCGTGTGCGTGCGGGGGCTGCGGGGCCAGAAGCCCAGGCAGCCGTCTGAGGGGAGATGCTGGCTGTGGCGGGGAGAGGACGCCCCTTCACACACTCCCGCAATCTGGAAATGCCGGGCGAGGCCGCCCTGTCCCCGCTGCGGTCAGGACAAGACAGGCCGGCCCCCACCCCCCACCGAGCCTCACCCACTGCCCCCGCAGGGGTGCCTGCGTGATGACAGAACAAGGGGGGGGCAGGGCTCCTTCTTAGGGTTCAGAGGCCTCCTGAGGAGGCACCTTAAGCTGGGACCTGAAATGTGAGAAGGGGCCAGGGAAGAACGTGGTTTATTTCAAAACAAAACAAAGAGCCCTTGGGTTTGGGAGGCCCAGGCTGCTGCCCATGTAAGGAGACACCACGAGGGTTTAAGCCTGAGGGTGACAGGATCTAGTTTACATTTCAAAACCACCAGCCTGGCTGCTTACTGGGGTAAAGTGAAATAGGGGATGGGGTGGGGTAGCGGGGTAGGGGCTGGGTGAGGGGACAACTTTTGAGAGGTTGTGGGCAGAACAGGGGCGTCTGTGCAGCTCAAGTGTGGTAGATGTGGAGCCCGAGATCTGTGGAAGAACTCAAGGAATATTTTGGTGATGGAATAATGAGAATTACTGATGTCCTGGAATGAGAGAGCATGTGTGTGGTGTGTGTTGTATGTGACGTGTTATGTGTGTGGTGCGTGTGGTCTGGTATATGTATGATGTGTGTCTACCGAGTGCTTTGTCTGTGTAATGTGTGTGGTGTGTTAGTGTGGTGTGTGTGTGGTGTATATAGTATGGTATGTGCATGGTGTGTGGTGTGTGTGTGAAGTGTATAGAGGCATAAGGGACATTTACAGAGTTGTGTGATGCAAGGAAAACAGCAGACTCCAGGAATGTCTGAGGGAGCAGCAGTAAGAGCCGCTGAAGCTGAGTGGATGTTTGAGGAAGGGTGAGGATGGAGTTGGGGTGACTGAGGTGCCCAGGTGGGTAATTAAGGGAGAGCAGATGCATGTGAGAAGTCTGAACTCCGCTGCAGCTAAGATGCCCAAGCCACACGCCGGCGGGTGGCCAGGGAGGCAGTGGGACGCGTGCATCTCGCCGGGGGCTGAAAACCCGCAGACTGAGTGGGTTCGAGGCTGCCAGAGTAAGAGCAGGGAGGAAGGGGTGATGGCTATGGATAAGGGGCTTCTTTTGGGGGTGCAGATGGTCACACAACTCTGGGAATATACTGAAAATTACTGAACTGGGTATCTTAAAGAGTAAATCTTTTTTTTTAAGATTTATTTTTATTTATTTATGCATTCAAGAGCTGGGGTGCAGGCCAGAGGTGCAGGGGGGTGAGAGGATTCACCAGAGACAGACTGGGGAACAGAACAGGCAGATCCACTGAAGTACACTGCTGAGGGGAGCAGCGGGGGGACAGGAGAGGTCTGCTGCGCCCTGTGGGTCAGCTCCCTGGCTGGGGATCGAACTCGTGCTATAGGGACTGCTGATAGCTTCGTAGTGCTGAGACATAACTCCAGCACCACCAGGGAGGCCCTAAAGGGTAAGTGCTATGATATGTGATGATATCGCCATTAACAAAAATTGGGGGGAGTTAGCAGTTGGACTCCAAGCTCAAGCATAAAGCAATTAGCACCTTGAACAACAACAACCAAAAAGAACTTCTAGATATGCATAAACAGGGCGACATATGCCATATTTTGTTCTTGGATAGGAAGACTAAGAGTGTAAAGAAACCTGTGATTCTTATGTTAATAAAAAAAAAAGTTAATTCTTAAAAAAATAAGAACTTCTAGAAATAAAAGTGAATACAAAACACAACTGAAGTAAGAATTCATAAATGCAAGACGGATTGGCACAAGTTACTCAGAAAAACAAGGTGCACAACGTGAAGAAATAGAACCCCAGAACAACAAAGTCCAACACACCTGCAAATGGAGCTCCCCAAAAGGGGAATGAGAAGAATGATTGAGCAGAAAATCCCCGAGAATTTTCAAGAACCAAAGAAATACCTCCATCCGCAGCTGCTGGAGGAGGGAAGACACAGATCCAGCAACAGGGAACACGGGGTGAAGGGCAACGATGTTGGGGGGCCCCTGTGGTCCCGTGGCCCCTGGAATCAGGACACTGCTGATCAGCTGAAGCATTTGCTTGTGGGGGAACCACAATGAGGGGCCTTACAACTTAGTTGGAGAGTCTGGAATCAAGGATGCCCATAAAAGCCTGAGCAAACTGGAAGAAAATGTGTGAAATGGAGACAAAAGCCCCAAGTTGTGCAAGAAAGGAGCTGGGGTCACCTTGTTACACAGTTCACCAGGAACAAAATCGCATAACCGTAAAATATGAACAATAAATATCAACTTAACTGTAGCCTCTAGAAAATTATTTTGGAAGAAAGGAGGGGAGGAAAAGAGCGTCAGAACACTAATTCGTAATCTTCAACACAGAGAGTCGCTAGGCGAGTTTTGTTATTTCAGAATATGGGTGCAAAGGACTAAAGGACAGCTAAAGACTAGAAACTGGGGGCCTCCCTGGTGGCCTAGGGGCTAAGTCTCAGCACTGTCACCGCTGTGGCTGAGTTCGCTCCCCAGCCAGGGAGCTGACCCACAGGGCGCAGCAGACCTCTCCTGTCTCCCCGCTGCTCCCCTCAGCAGTGGGTTTCAGTGGGTCTACCTGTTCTGCTCCCCACTCTGTCTCTGGTGGATCCCCTCACCCCCGCACCTCTAACCCTCACCCCAGTTCTTCCACACAAAAATAAATTGAAAAAAAAAAAAAGACTAGACCCCAGGCCATGGGGTGCGGGGGCTGAGGGCTGGGACACAGCCCGCTTTTCTTGTAAATCTTACAGTGTTGTCTGTCTTCTAAGCAACAGGTTAAAAATAAAAGCTCGATCACCCCTGCAGGTAATGCTGCTCCACTGTTCCTTCCCGACCCTCCTCTGCAGAACTTACTGGAAGGTTACCGTTGACCCCAACCCAAAGCAATCAGTTGGTCCAACAATAAATGGGTTTATTTGAAAACAAACAACAGAAGGGACAGTCATGGCGAGACCCATGTGCACGTCCCCAAATCCAAGTGCAACACCCCAAATAACCCCAGGAGGACCCCCTCAGTCCCACCACAGGGGAAGTGGCACACGTCCCCTGGGAGACGGAGGCATATGGGGTCCTGGGGGCAGCTGCTTTGCTCACGACGTCCCTTAAACAGCCTTCGGAATATTAGTGTCCACGTTACAAAGGTGAAAGCTGGGTTTTCTCCCCAAATACCCGCAGCTGGCACAGCGGCCCTGGCACAGCCACAGACTCGTGGGCGGGCCCCACAGCGCCTGCCGCGCCTCTGCGGAAATGCTGGTTCACAGGCCTCGTCACAGCCCTGGGGTGACCTTTGGCTCCGAGACTTCAGTTCCTTGACAGGGAACTTCTCGGATGGGGCCCGGGCTGCACCCACTGCCTGTCGTTTCCCTTCCAGGGCCCAGAACTGGAGTTTCCTGAAGGACTACGACCCCATGGTAAGACGCCTGCTCCTGGGCTCGCTCACTGGCCTAACCCAGGTCTGGGGTCTGTTCTGTCACGGGCTGGAATACACGGGGACGGATCAAATACGGTCTCTCTGGGCTCAAGGAACTTGGGATCTGATGGGGAGGAAAGAACTTATGTGAGGCATCCAGACATTAATTTTTCCCGGTGCTTCCTGGCGCTGTTAGGCCCACCCAGCCATGGATGGTGCGTCTCCTGCAACTGGTTCCTGGCCTGAAGGGGTCACAGTGGAGGGGGAGGGCGGGTGCCCAGGTGGAGAATGAGTCTGGGTGAAAATACTTAGTCAACGGTCTCCTTTGGTGTCACACCTGCAAGCAGCGTTGCTCCCCCCACTACAAAACTGAGTGCCCCGCACCCCTGCTTAAAATCCTTCAATAAATCTGCACCTTTTTAGGAGGGCTTGTAAGAGCCCCCCGATCTAACCGTCCTACTCCTGCCGCTGGTCCCCCCCCC
>PVIJ01011410.1:0-54840 GCA_004024925.1 Scalopus aquaticus
TTTGCAGCGACGTGGATGGAATTAGAGGGAATCATACTCAGTGAAATAAGCCAGAAAGAAAAAAGAAAAATATTGAATGGTTTCACTTATAACAGGACATAGGGAGGCCGGGTGGGAGAGAGACACTCAGCGGTGGGGGGGGGGGGGGGGGGGGGGGGGGGGGGGAGGGGAGAAGGGGAGGATAAGGGCACAAAATGGAAGAGAGGAGAATACAGGGGACCATGGAGATGGATCACGGGTGAATTGGTGGTGGGTTGCCCAAGGGGAATACAAAATGTAAAAGACATAAATAACAATTTTTAAAAAAGGGAAAAAATTTAAAAAATAATAATTTTAATGTTTGAACATTATC
The DNA here is from genome assembly GCA_004024925.1 of Scalopus aquaticus. Taxonomy (NCBI): domain Eukaryota; kingdom Metazoa; phylum Chordata; class Mammalia; order Eulipotyphla; family Talpidae; genus Scalopus; species Scalopus aquaticus. The sequence continues at coordinate 353 of PVIJ01011410.1, forward strand.
AAGGAAAATCTCACACTGATTAGGATAGTTAATATTTTAGGAAACAACAAATAACAATTGTTGGTAAGGATGTGGTAAGTTATTGGAATCCTTGCGTGTTGTTGGTAGGAGACAAAATATAGAAAACCATGTGGTGGCTTCTTAAAACATCCAAAACAGAACCATCCTACAATCACACACTGAAAAAAAAATAGAAAATAATTTCTATTCAACATTCCCCATGTTAAGACAATATTTCCAGTAGAAGTCATTTTAAGTTTTGTCATGCAATTTTTAAAATAATAACATTTTTTGTTGTTTATAATACCATGACTCATTAGGTTCCATTCCAGAGCAGCAATGTGGAAATAAGTATACAGTCCCTGCAAACAAACTTAATTTCTTTTGTTTTTTTAAACATTGGCACAAATTTCAAAAAAAAAAAAAAGTGGCTAATAAGTTTCCCTAAATTCACTTTTTTATTATAATCTTTTTTGCACATTGTGCCATATTTACTAATATAGCAATGTTTCATTTGATATTCAGTTTATTTCAGATTTGGCCAGTGAGAGACCCTATGGCTTATTGCTATGTTTTTATAACATGTCTCCTTAGCTGTTTGAGAGTCTCCTTGTTTCATGGTACAACAAAACATTTGAGGCTCTCCTTGTCCTTTATCTCTTCCTGATCTGGAATCAGAAATTTCTCAAAAGACCATCCTGCCCCTACCAATATTCTCTAAGAGATAAATGATGTACAGCAATCAAAATCTGTACCCTATATATGCTAGTTGTTATTGGAATGTCACCACTTCTAGATTCTTTCAATAGAGAGATGGGAGGTGAGGATATACATACATTCTAAAACATGAATTCATGCTGATACCTCTCCAAAGATCACCAGTGGATATTAAAATCTATCGCCTAAGAAGTTGTTGGGAATAGAATATTCATATGGTCTGAAATTTCATCCCACAGGCTATTTATTGATCACAGAGGGTAAAGGGTGCCTTTATAATTTTGGGGGGAGGGACGGGTGTTGGGTATACAGTAGGAAGCCCCGACAGAGAAAGGTGATGGTTTATGCTCCAGAGTGGTCTCTGGAGTCTAGGGAACAGTCCCTCAGAGCCTGGCTTCATGTGAACAAGAGCTCCTGGATCTTGATCTCCTCAAACCAAATTTCAGTTTCAAAGTAAATCACCTCCTTTTATTAATATTTTCTGAACATTATGATGAGGATTCATAAGTCCCACAAAATCCTCTTTTGATCCCTTTCTATCTGTCACTATTACATAGGTGGATCATTCCTGAACCTTTTTCCTAAAATCCTTCAAAAATTTCCTTCCCCTTCAGCCTCTATGACTTTTTCTAATTTCAATTTATCTCCCCTCTCCTTCTTAACCCCTCATTATATTAACTAACATATATAAATAGGACATTAAATATAAATCTACTCTAAATTGTTCTTCATCTCCTACTATTCCTCGCTCTCTCTCTCTCTCTCTATCTCCCCCCCCTCCTATTTTATATCTACATCTACAAAGTCAAGAGAACTGGCAAGAAAATTTTTGATAGAAAAACAAAAATGACTGAGCAAAGCTGAAAATTGCTTTTATAGACTGGTTGTAAGTATGAGAAAGAAACTAAAAATCTTCACACAACAGTAATTTTTAGTCTGTTATATTCTAATATCTACAAGATTTACTGCCCTTTCAATAAAAATATAAAACTTTTCATAAAGCATCTCCAAACTTAAGCCTCCCTTCATCCAGACTATAATGTTTAAATAACATTAGCAGCAAGATTCTAAGAAATTGAAGGTTCTCTTCATTTCTTTTCAAATACCTTAGAGAGCTTAAAACCTGGAAGAAAAAAGTGTTAGAGCAACTATTTTTGCTCTACACCTTTCTGTTTTGGAGAACTGCAATGTTTTGAGTTGCAATTTTGACCCTAAGCACCAACACATTCCTGCCCAGGATGTGAATTCCAAGAAACATCTGGGATCTTTGCACAATGAATATCTAAATCTTCAGTTCTCCATGGAGCATAAATACAGGTTGCACACTATGACTTAATCAGCTGCTTTTAGAAGGGGGGAAAAACGGGTATTTAGAACTCAAACATGCTAGAACCAGAACCAGTGGCGGTATTTGAAGGTCACAGCAGGACTACACTCACACCCCAGGACTGCACTCAACCAGGAGTCCTCTCTCTCTTTACAGCGCCTCTCTTTGTATAGACTTTTTTTCCTTTGGTCAAAGGAGAGCGGATGAGCTACCAACTTGAAAGCACAGTTCTCTGTCTCACAGGAATCACTAAATGATTTGGTTCCACATTGGGTCACCACGGAACAGAGACCGGCACAGGAACACATAAAAGCTCTAAAAGGTGAAGGAGAGACACTGTTCTGGAATATCGTTGCTAGAGTAACATAAGCCTTGTGTGTTTTCGCAAGGAAATGAGTCAATTGTTTCTGTTGGCTAAAATTCTGTTTTCTTTCATTTCGTATTTTAGCTGTCTAATAGATGCTGAAAAAGCCCAGGGTTTCCAGTCTTCAGAAGAAGATAACTTGCTAATTAAAAGCACAACAAGGGTTTAGATGGCAATTAAACAGAAAGGGATAAAAGGTCAACTCAGGCAACCAGGAGCATTCAAACTGTAATCAGTTCTTTGAGGGAGAGCCCTGGGACTAGGATGTGGGCGGGATGTCTCTGCACTTTGAGATAATTCAGAAGAAAACAACTGGAATAAAATTTACGGTACCCAATTTGTTTTAAAAATATATATGTAGTATGCTCAGGATATTTTTGCTGTGAATTTTTGGTTGCTTTAATGTTTTTCTTTCCTTTGGATGGTTTCACATTACAAAGTATTGGAGTGGGAGTTGCTGATGCAGGTGTGCGATGGCTCAGGGGGCGATGGGAAAACAGGGGAGGATGGGACTGTGGCGGTCAAGCCAAAAAGTTTAGACAAATAACACATCTGTGAGTCAGACTCAGTATACCGGGTCCTAGATAGATGAGTAACACTTAGTCTTCACTTTTATTTTAAGACTGGCTTTTTTTTTTTTTAATCCACTGATACAAATGCCAATGTCCACTCAAACTATTTTTTAAATTGATACAACTTAAGTCTATTAAGCATTCTAGTACTGGCTCTCAGGACTTACGGAGTGCCTCTTCGGGCTCCTCCTTGCCTTTGCTTCCTAAAACATATGGCTATTTGGTAACACTGTATTTTTTCTCTGTTTTCCTTGACAACTCTTTAAACAGGGAGTCAGGACCTGCTGTGATGCATGAGGGCTTCTTAGACCACAAGTCCAGAAACCAATCCTAAATTCCCCACTTTACCAGAACTCTTGACCTCCTAAACACCACATCTAATGGGCTTTTTCCATCCTTATTCCCTTTAGCCTCCATACTGTTAGCCATTAATGAAATCACTCCTTATTTGTATTGCTTTCCTTCATCAACCTCCTCACAACCAAACGAAATTAATATTCCTCTTGATCTTTCTGTCCTTTTATGACTTCCAAATTTAAATTATCCAGACCTGATTTCTCTTTATAATTACAATTATAATTATTTACCTGAGAACCAAGGTACCACTCCAACACTGTGTTTTTAAACATCAACCTCCGTCTTCCTTCCTCTAAACTAGCATCTCTACCTGACTTTGTTATTTCTATCAATAACACTCATTCTTTCTGCAAGACACTCAAACTCAGGAAGTGTTTTTGATGCGTCCCTTCCCTTTCTTTCTCCTATATATCTGATCAGTCACCACATCTGCTGAGTCTTATAAAGTGACCTATTTTGCATCCATTCCTTCCTTTCCAATCCCACAGCTATACTCTCATCTGGAATCTTAGTTACTACTTCACGTCTAATGTATTGCAATAGTTTCCCAATTAGTCCCTGCCTGCAACCTCTCAGTGCTGCAATCAATCCTATACACCTCAGCCACATAGGCTTTATTTGAAAATACTACTGTGCAGGGCTCATCCCTGTTCAATGCTTCCAGTGGCATTCTGTACATGTAAGAATCTCAGACATCAGGGCCTCCCTGGTGGCACAACAGGTTAAGCACAGCACTATGAAGCTATCCAGAGCCACTGCAGCACGAGTTCCATACCCAGCAGGGGAGATTCCCACAAGGCACAGCCGACCTTTCCTGTCTCGCCCGCTGTTCCCCTCAGCAGTGTACTTCAGTGGATCTGCCTGTTCTGCTCCCCACTCTGCCTCTAGTGAATCCTCTCACCACCCCACACCTCTGGCCTACACCCCAGCTTGTATGCATAAATAAATGAATCTTTAAAAAAAAAAGTTCAGACATCAGAGTCTAGTGTGCAACTTCTCCATAACCTTGTCTGCTCTTGCTTTTTCTTCCTTATATCTCTCCTGACATCTTTGATCTATGCCTTGCCACATTCCTTGCCCTGCTCTCTCACACTGCTGCAAACAATACACCTTATCCTAGAAAGGGTGCATCTCCCCATTTTAGTCCCATTCACTATCTTGGTCTATCTCATTGACCATCTCCTTGTTGAAACCTTTCCTGATCATACAGGTACCTTCTGAAATGGTTCAGTTTATATTTCTTTAATTTTTCATGTGGTTGGGTATTGTCTTCATCAAGAATTCACTCTTTCTAAAAAGCAGAAATATGACTTTGGTTGTTGTATCCTGTAGTCACAGTGATATAGCTGCAGTAGGTTTTCAATAATTATTTCTTGACTAAAGATAGAAATTATCTTAATAATGCCATCCATAGCTATTAAGCTGTACACTGAGTTGAATATTTTAGTACATTTTAACGAGTCTTTTTTCAAGATTTTCATAACTTCTTTTATGGAGATCATTTGTTTATCTTCCATGCATGTCTGAAAGATTTAAGAACATTAATTAAATGCCTAATCAATTTGCATTATAATTAGCTTCATGCAAATCCTTATTTAGTGTCCATGTTCTTACTTTTCCCCTTAAAACATTTTTTTTCTTCTCAGGAATAATTATTCTTCTGTATTTCTTATTTCATATATACACTTTAATAATTCTCATTTTTATTATTTTCTTTTTAAGCTATTACTTAATTTTTAGAATTCAAGCTCAGAAATATAAAATATATAGTCTCATTTTTTACAGTTCCCTCTACTTCCCAATGGGTACCCATTGTATTAAATGGTTGAATCTGCTACTTCTTTACTCTTTCAAAGAATTTTAAAGCATATGTAAGCCAGTATGGTTTCTTTTTTTCACCTACTCTTCTTTACATTTTTTTTTTACATATTGTGCTGCACCTTGCTTTTTTCCAATTTACAGTGTATCTTCAATTCAAAGAAGCCTTCCATATTCTTTTCAACTATATGAATTCCATAATATGATGTACCATAATTTAATCAACCAAGTTCTCCACTGATAGACATTTACATTGTTTCCAATCATTTATATTACAAAAAGATGGAATGTACCTATGCAAGTGTATGACAAGAATAATTTCTGAGAAATAGTCTAGGGTTGACTTTATAAAACAAAATGAGAAGTTTTTCTTTCTCATCTGTATTCTGAAAGGGATTGCATGTAAATTTTTCTATTAAATATTTGGTTAATTAACCAGTGAAGATTTTTGGACCTAGAGTTTTGTTTGGAAAAGCTTTTAATTACTAAGTCAATTTCCTGACTAGATCGATGATTATTCATATTATCAGTTTCTCCTTAAATTAATTTAGCTACTTTTTTGTCTTTCATTGGATTTACTCATTATATTTTGAGACCAAATTTAATGTCATTAAGTTATTCACAATATCATCTTATCCTTTTACTATCTTTAGAATATGTAGTAATTTCACCTCTCCCAATCCTGACATTGTTTCATCTCTTTTTCTGGTTAATCTGACCAGAAATTTACCAATATTATTGATCTATTCAAGAACCAACTTTTGGACTTATTGTTTTCCCTGTTGTCATTCTGCTTTCAATTTCAATTATTCTGAATTTTTCTTTATTATTTCATTTCTTCTGCTCTGTTCAGAATGATTTACTTTTCTTTTTCTACTTTCTTAGGATTTAAGCTCACTTCTTTGATTTAAAATCTTCCCACTTTTATATGAACACAGAGTGGTATAAATTTCCATCTAATAAGCACTTTTTTAGCTGCACATTTTGTTTTGTTGTGCCTTCATTTTCATACAGTTTAAATATTGTCTAGTTTACCATTACAATTTCTTTTTGAGCCATGGATTATTTAGAAGTCTATTGACTCATTTTCAAATTTTTAGAATTTTTTAAAAATCTGTTATCTTTCTGTCACTAATTTCTAACAATACTTTTTTGGTCAGAAAGCATATTTTCTTGTATTATAACTCAAACAATGGCCTACTTTGATAAAGGTTTTGTGCTCATTTGAAAAGAACATGGTTTTACTTAACAATATCCTTTCAAGCTCCATCCATGTTACTGCAAATGGCATGCATTTATCTTTTTTGATCACTGAGTAATATTCCAGTGTGTGTGTGTGTGTGTGTGTGTGTTGATATTCTTGATCCACTGATCTGTTCTGGGGCATTTAGGATGCACTATGGTGGTAATACCTGCTGGAAATACCCCAATGTTACCTCAGTTAAAAATAATCAATTTTTATAAAAGAAAATAAATACAAAAAAAAGAGAAGAACATGCTTTCTTCTATTGTTGACTTATTCAGTGTCAGTGAGATCAAATTGGTCTACATGGTTGTCTAAGTGTTTGATACCATTTTTTATTATTTTTTTGTCTACTTGTTCTGTTAATCACTGAAGAATTAATCATAAAATTTCTTCCTATAATTATAGATTTTTCTGTTTCTCCCTTAGGTGCTTCAGTTTTTTACATCAAATATTTTGAAGCATTGCTATTAAGTGCATGCATTTAGAATTGTTATATCTTCTCTTTATAACCTGACTTGATTATCATTGAAGAGATGTTCCTCTTTCCCTGTTTTTATTCCTTGTTCTAAAATTTACTCTTTTTGATTTTAATAAAGCCATCATAGCTTTTTGCTTTTTTTACTTAAGTATTTGAATGATATACATATATAAAACTGTTAATCTATCTCAAATTATGGGTTTCTTGTAAATAGCATATCATTGGATCCTGCATTTGTATTCAATCTGATAATCTGCATGTAACTAATAAGAACAGATATTACACTTGATTAGTCAAAAGGCCAAAAAGAGATGATAATCTTCATTTTAATTGGGGCATTTAGATTAAATTAATATGATTAACAATATATATAGTTGAGTTTAAACCTACTGTATTCCTACTTTATGATCCCATTTTTAGCTCAACTATTTGACTCATTGTTTTACTGGTTGTCTTAGGGTTTGCAATTTACATCTTTAATGTACCACAGTCTTTTAAATAATATTATACTTTTTATAGATACAGAATAAGAACCTTAAAATACTATGCTTCCCTTCCCACCACCCTATCCTTTGTTGTTTTTGTCATGTTTTTACTACCGAGTATGCTATAACCTTCATAATGTTGGTATTTCTGCTTAAATAAATGGCTAGCCTTTAAAGAGATTTTAAAAGAAAAAACATGCCTGTTATATTTCAAAAAATTTTCAATTTCTAGTGCTCCTCAGTCCTTTGCAAAAATCCAAATTTCCCTGTGGTATTGTTTTGTTTCTCCCTGGTGGACCTTTAAAAATATTTCTAGAAGTAAGATACGCTGATGATGAATTCTTTCAGCTTTGTATGTCTGAATGTCTTTTTTTTATTTTTCATTTTGACTGCAAAGAATTCTAGGTTGACAGATTTCTTTTCTTTTGTACTTTAAAGATGTCTCTCTTCTGCCTTCTGCCTTGCATAGCATCTGATAAGAAATCTTCTATCACTCCTATCTCTGTTCCTCTGTGCATAATGTGTCTGGATTCTCTGTTTTTAAGATTTGTTCTATGTCAGAATTTTACAATAATTTGATTATGATGTACTTTGTCCTGATTCTCTTTGTGTTTAATCTGCTAGATTTATGGGCTTGAGTTTTTATAAAATTTAGAATGATTTTGATTAGTATTTTATAATTATTTTTCTGGCCCCACTCTGTAATGAGACCCCAAATAAGTGAATATTAGAACATTTAATTTTGTCTTATAGGTTACTGCTACTTGACCATTTTTTTCTCTTTTTCTGTGTGCTATTATTTCCAGACAGCTTCTATTGCTATGCCTTCAAGTCCATTGATAATTCACCTACAGTTGTTAATTTGATATTATCCCCATTCGGTACATTTTTAATAACAAATACTGAAATTTCGTTTACTTAAAAACTAAAATATGGACTTTATGCAAGTACTATTCATATATTTTTCATCTCTTTCTCTCCTCTTAGTTTATGTTTCTTAAACATGTTTAAGAGCAAATTAATGATAGCTAGTTTGACATCCTTGCCTGCTAGTTGCCTTATTTCTGTGTGTTTGTATTAATTGATTTTTTTCTTGGTTATGAATCATATTGTCTGCATTTTTGTATGCCTTATATTTTGTAGGAACACTGTGATTTTGTGTCTTTTTTACTGGATTTCTCTTATTTCTTTAATAAATACTATGTATACTTTAATGCACAATTAACTAATTTTAAATTAGTTGTATTATTTCAAGGCTTGTTATTAAACATGATTAAGATAGATCCAGATAAGACTTTAGTCTAGCATCAATTTAGATCTACTTCTTAGTATTCCATTCAATGCCCAAATATGAAGTCTTTCCACTCTGACTAGTGTAAACACCAACTATTCCAGCTTGTATTAGATCTTAGAATTTGTCTACTGATAGCCAGTGATTTTCAACCCAGTTGTAGGGAATTTCATTCATGTGTGTAGATTAGAAATCAATGAAAGCTTCAAGGATCCACTTGTGGATCTTCAGTCCTCTCTCTGAACTGGTCCCTGGCCCACCGTTTCTAGCCTTTGGTCTCCCTGAATTTCTATGTCTCTCTTCTCAGTAATATAGCCTAGATTTGTTGGATTCCCTATTTTTTGCACTAAAGCTAGAAACAGTCTCCAGGCACAGTAAACTAGGGCAATTATGTGTTGTATGTGTGGGGGGAGTAGAGGGAGTGGGGGGAGTGTCAGCAATCACACACCTGGGCTGTTTTAGTACACTGTCTGAAAGATTTTGTCTCATATACTTAGTCTAGCTTTCTGCTGTTTAAGGCAAAAGATTAAACCTGGTTCTCTTCCTCACTCTTGGCCAGAATCAAAGTTCCTATTGGTTTAATATTAATTTCTCTTATTATGAAGGAAGTTGAATATCTCTTCATGTGCTTAAGAAAAGTCCTTTGTATTTCTGTGTGTGAATATGTTTATACCCTTCATTCATTCTTATTGTATTATTAATCAATAATTCTTGCATCATTTTCATTTACATCATTTAATGCCAGAATTCTGCTTCACTGATCCTTTATAGTTTCAAAAATACTTTTTCTTTTCATTGATATTTCAAAAGCTCTTTCTGAAATAATTTGCAATGGTCTTCTATTACTGTTGTCTTAAAGATTTTTCAGTTTTGATGTTTGTGTTTCTATACAGCTAGTACAAACATCATTCATACATTATAAAATATCTAAAGCCCATATATAGCCATTTTAGGATAAAAGTGGAGTAAATCAGGCAAGAAACACACATTTCACGACTTTCAGAGTGCATTAGAGAGATGAGACAAAAAATATATATTTACATATTTTAAAGCCAAAATTATAAAATTGGCTTAGCTATAAAATTCTCTTGGAAAAGATGAATCTTAAGCAAAATTTTGAGCGAAGTTATAAAATCTAAATATGTATAGCGCATACAGGCAAGGTGGGTTTTTCAGGGTTAGCTGAAGAACCAAAATGGGAAAGAGGAGTAGAGTAGGAAAGACATCAATCAGAAGGAGAGTTCTGTGGACCTTAGCTTCTAGTCAAAATCTACTTTATATGCTTCCCAATACAGGAAAGTGATGGTCTTGAGAAGCAGAAGTACAAATTCACGAAGATCTGGGAGAGACGGCTTCAGAGACTTGATGGGAACTGAGCAATGTTCATAAATAGATGATGCTTTAGAAATCACTCATGACCCACAAGAATGGAGACTATTTCTCGACTCTTCAAAACTGAGTCTTAAGACTGCCTTTACACAATGGAAACCGTCTTCCATCTCTTCTATTTCTATTGCCAGCACTGCAGCCTGAGTTCGATCCCCAGCCAGGGAGCTAACCCACAGGGCACAGCAGACCTCTCCTGTCTTGCCTGCTGCTCCCCTCAGCAGTGTATTTCAGTAGATCTGCCTGTTCTGATCCCCAGTCTGTCTCTGGTGAACCCTCTCAACACCCGCCATTCTGACCTACACCCCAGTTCTTCTATGCATAAAGAAAAATAACTCTTAAAAAAAAGAAGAAACATTCATAGATATATAAGCACAAAATAATATATAAAGAAGAAAAATCTTTAGATGTGCAAAAAAAAACCCACAAATATAGTGAGAGATTTTTAAATTCCTCTGTCAAAGGTAGGTTGAAAAGTAAGACTAAGAAAAATTAAGTAAGAAAAAAGGAATTAAAAATATGTTGAAAACACTCATAATAAATTAAGTTGAGATGCTTCAAATAGATAATATTCTTTTTCTTCCTACATGTCATGAAATAGTTACAAAATCAGTTAGGTAATGACCACAAAAAAATGTCCTTAGCAAAAATATTGAAGTAGAAATTTTACGTACCTCATTCTGTAATCATAATCCAATAAAATTAATATAACAATAAACGTACTTGAGTAATTCTACCTATTTGGGAAGTAAGGCCCACATTTCTAAATAGAATTCAGAAATTAAAGTGGTTACTAAAAATGGTCTGCATTAGGAAAGACCCACATATCACATGGCACACTCCTCAGTAAGGAGACAAGAAGTCATCCTTCATTCCCATCTGTCATTTTTATGTTTAGCAAAGCATTTATACTTACTCATGCTCTGTGCTGCTCTGTGTCTGGAATATATATTCACAGGCTTATTCATTTTTTAAAAGATTTATTTATTTATGCATGCAAGAGTTGGGGTGTAGGCCAGAGGTGTGGGGATGGTGAGAGGATTCACCAGAGACAGAGTGGGGAGCAGAATAGGCAGATCGACTGAAATACACTGCTGAGGGGAGCAGTGGGCAAGGCAGGAGAGGTCTGCTGTGCCATGTGGGAAGCTCCCTGGCTAGAAATCGAACTCATGCTGCAATGGCTGCGGACAGCTTCATAGGCTGAGACTTAACCCCTTGCGCCACCAGGGAGGCCCCATGCTTAATCATTTTATATCACCAATAATTTCTGTTAAAAGGAAATCGGTACCAGTAACCTGACTGCAGAATTGAGATGACTAGAGGGGGAGGAGTAGGGCAGAGTTCAAAGGGGAAGGGAGCTCAGAGGACTATAACAGAGTGTAATGGGTGCCTTGAAAGTGGGTGTGGTGTTCACATACACCTGAAGGTGCAAACCTGTATTTCTAAATTATATCCAGTGCTGTAAATCAACATTACCTTTTTTAAAGAAGTAAACCAATAAATCAATAACAAATTAAATTGCCCAAGTTTTTGTAAAACTTATAGAGCATATGGTTTGAATGTGTTTTCAAATATATGGTTTAATACAGTTTTATACATTGCTCTAACACATTCATATTGGAGTTAATGCAGAATAATAACAAAAAATACACAGAACTGTGTGGCACACATCTTTTATTAATATTATCTTGATATCTGAGTTTCTACTTGCTCAGCTTAGTACAAAGTCTTGTGGTTCCTTCTCCCTTCCTATCCACAGTTTCCATGCCCTAATGTGTTCAAAAATCTCCAGCACTTCTCCCTCTCTATAGGCCAATTCCCATTATTCTTAATGATCCCCTAGAGCCAGAACATGGACATTCTCCCTGAAATTGGAAATACAATAGACAACTTCTTAGAGTAATTAGAACTAAGGTATCACTTGACCCAGGCTCCATCATTCTGAATGTGCCTGCTTCCTTCCCCAATGCTTGCCAGGAGAACCACAAAGCCTGCCCTTCTTTCCAATTCTCTGGTAAATAATTAGGAAGTGAGAATGCATGACCCTCTATTTCTTGGCAGGTTCAAATGTCTGCTTCAGAATCCTCAAATCTGTGGGCTTCGTGGAAGTGATATTGTAATGGGGTGGGGAAAGGGGAAGAGAAAAACAAATCAATGATATTTAGCAGCTTGTAATAAGTACTATGGAAAACACAAAGCAGGATATAGCTGTCAGAATCCAGTCAGGAAACAGTCCAGAGTTTAATATGTGGAGTTAGTCATGTTAGAAATGCTTACAAGCAAACAGGTGACATTGAGGCAACCCAGAGCAACTGCCACTCAGGCTGTAGAATAAAGGGGAGAAATGACATTAGCACAAAGGCCACAGCCACTTTTTAGAGACTAGAGGCTAGAGGAGATATAGTCATTTCTGGAGATGCTGCCCAAAAGAGAGAAAAGGGGCGTAATCTCCTGGATTCTACTCCCTTTCCTCCTACTTCCCTCCCCCAGAAATCTGGTGTTTCTCATTGACCAAACTTAACTAAAAACCAGTTGGAAAGGAAGTTGGAAGATGTAATTTGAAGCATCAGTCTCCAAAATACAGACAGAGCAGAGGAAGTTAGGGAATGTGTCTGAGGTGAAACAGACAAACTCATTGATTCAGTGACAGGTGATAAGTAAGGACTAATTTAGAGATAGCAGTTAGGAAAGATTTTTCCTGAGCGCTGACATTAAAGCAGACACCAGAATGAAGTAATGGGATAAATCATCTGAAAATCTGGGGAAACAGTATACCAGATAGAAGGAAGAGCAAAGGCAAAAACTCTAAGAAGGAAAACTACCTCACATGGTCAAGGAGCAGCAAGGAGGTAAGTGTGGGTGGAGCAGAATGAGCAAAGGGTAAGCCAGCAGGAAAGGAGGTCAGAAACAGAAGAGGCCATGCCTTCTCACTATGGTCAGGAGTTTGGAACTGGTGCTAAGTATGATGAGAAAACATGGGAGATGCTTGAGTAAGCAATGATATGAACTGATGGAGTTTTTGGAAAAGTTGAGTGTACCTTGAAAATACAAGTAACCACTGACACTAGCATGCATGTGTCCCCACAGAGCTCTGCTGTGTTTCTGTGACCTTCTTTCTCCCATGGTGCAAAACATCCCACAGGACCACCTGAGACTCGAAAACCTTGGTAGAGTACACTTACACTCTGAGCATAGTATTACCTTTCCCAGAACAGACCTATCATCGTTCTTTTTGAACCACTCAGATGGAAGCAAGCTTGAGAAATCAGGGCCTGAACTGTCTAGGTTACATTGGTGCCAGTGCTCTCTACTGATCAGGATGATCAATAGGCCTGAAATGTTCTTAAGGAAGATATAAGTCCATAGGGGGGAGTACAAACATTTATTCCCACACAGAAATTCCAGCTATGGGAATCATTCTGTTCTCTATAGTACGTTAACTGGGGGCCTCCCTGGTGGTACAAGGGGTTAAGAGCAGCACTATGAAGCTATCCAGAGCCACTGCAGCACAAGTTCAATACCTCGCCAGGGAGATTCCCACCTTGCACAACAGACCTCTCCTGTCTCGCCCGCTGCTCCCCTCAGCAGTGTACTTCAGTAGATCTGCCTATTCTGCTCCCCACTCTGTCTCTGGTGAATCCTCTCACACACACTCCACACCTCTGGCCTACACCCCAGCTTGTATGCCTAAATGAATAAATCTTTTTTAAAAATGTAGTGCATTAACTGGAGTAAAAATATGAAGAAGATTCATGTGTCATAAAATATTATTATTATGGTGATAGTTTTCAACGTATAACACGATAAAAATCCATCCTTAGTGGCACAGAAAGGCAAGCAATGGGTCAAATTTTACCTGTGGGCCTCAGTTTGCCAATCCCCACTCTAGACTGAAGTGTACTTGTAGACAAATCTTCCCCCATATACAAAGTTTCCAGAAGCGTGTTTAAATATGAATGGAGAGCCAGAGATCACTAAGAGTTGAGAAAAGTCTCATGAGAGAGTCAGAAACCAAAATAAAGAACAGCAAAAAAGGAACTCAAAGGGAACAAACCAAAGCAGCCAATAAGAAACACCCACATCAAGACACACAATCCCTACTGGCACGCATGAGATAAAAATGGAGGAGTGTCACACACACAAAGGATCCTTAACCAGAATGCCATTGGGATACCTAACATCAACAGTAAAAACTAGAAAGTGACAGAATAATCATTTCAAATTTTTGAACAAAACTTATTTCCAACCTAGAATTATTTCTCTCAACTATGAAGATAGACAAAATCACTTTAGTAACTGTATCTAAGATACAGGGGATCCAATACAAAAGAGAAGAAATAGAAATCCCCAGCAAAATAAAACCCTTGGACAGCTGAGTAGCAGCTGTGAGAGTCCCTAGACTCCAATGGAGAATGAACATGTACTAATACTTGGAATCTCCACTTTACAGGGTGAATTAGGGATAAATTCATGACATGTATATAGCAAACTAGAAAAACAAACAAGACAGTTATAACAGGAAATAAGAAATCAAACAGCAAAGATATACAAAAACAGTATGCCACATAACTGTGACTAAAACTCATATTCAGAGCAATACAAACACTGAATTTCAGTGCAACCCTATTTAATTCTATTAGAAGGTAGAGTACAGCTGAGAAAGAGGGAGGGGCTAACAGGGATTAAATCCTCATCTTCCATGGTAAACACTGAATCAGAAGATAATATCCTAAACGGAAAAAAAGCAAGTAAAAACAGTTTAAACGTACAATTTAGAAATGCAGAAGAAATATCTGCAAAACAACTCAGTACCTGCTGGGCATTGAGAATGAAGGATGGGGACAAGATAGCTCTTTGTTATTTCAGAATGGTTATTGTAAGAATTGTAGAATTATGACTTTGTAAACTGTTCATATATACCACTTTGATGAGAATTAAAATTAACACACACAGAAAAGATCATGTATGCTGTTCTCTGAAAACTGATTGGAAGGGGCAAGCATGAAAGCAGGAAAGCTAGGAAGGGGTAATGTCTAGGCAAAGATGGCAGCAATGGAAATTAGACTTGACAGATTCAAAATGTATTTTGGAGGTTGAAGCAACTACATTTGCCAGTGGGTTGACTATGAAGGCAAAAGAAACAGAGGTGTTGAAGACAATTCTAGGTTGCTGACATGAGCAACACATGGAGCTACCGTTTAATGAAATGTGTTAAAACTGAAGATCATATGAAATTGTCAACAATAATGTGAGAAAATAACCTCCAAATATTGTTTTTAATGGTGATCTGCTTCTCTGATTTTCATGGAATTTTCCCCCCATGTATGAATCTAATTCTAGAAAACTTCCATTAAAAAAAAGTTTCCCGGGCCTCCCTGGTGGCGCAGCGGTTGGGCGCTGGGCTGTGGAGCTGTCGGCAGCAGCGATGCGAGTTCGACGCCCGGCCGGGGAGAATCCCACATGGTGCGGCAGACCTCTCCTGCCTCGCCCACTGCTCCCCTCAGCAGTGTACTTCTGATCTGCCTGTTCTGCTCCCTACTCTGTCTCTGGTGAGGCCTCTCGCCGCCCCACGCCTCTGGCCTGTACCCCAGCTGTATGTATAAATAAATAAATCTTTAAAAAAAAAAAAGTTTCCCAAGTAGCAAGGTGAGTCACACTGTCACTGCTCATAGACAACCACATAAATGTTGTGTCCTCCTGTGGTTCAAAGCACCACCTACACAAAGCTGTTGACCTGTCTTGCACTTTCCATCAGCTCCATATTTACAAACTGTAGGTAAACTTCATAATAAGTGGCACTGATTTACTGAAAACATATTAATCTTTTTACTAAACAAGTTGTTGCTATTTTCCTTTAGCAAATTATTTTAGAATAAACCTGCTATCAAAAACACAATAAAGAGAGTGTAAATATTTAAATATATTCCAAACTTAACTGGGATCCAATACTCACTAAAGTTCTCACATAGAGATGAGTAAAATTTGTGGCAAATGCTCATCTTAAAAAGCCATCTGAGAAATCCTTGGAGCATCCTGTAGCACGCTCTTGTTCCTCTTCTCAAATGCTTACACCTAAATCATATCTCAGTAACTAGATGCTCAGTCTCTACGGGCAAAGATTTAGGTCAAAATAGGAAAGACAACCAAAGCAAAGAAACTACTTACTCAGAAGACTTTTAAAAAAAGAAAATCATACAAGAACAGACAGACAAAGCAACTGAAAACTCCACCTGACTTTCTTCCCAAAGTCAACACACACCTTCAAACACACGTTGCATCACCCTTGATCAGGAGTGGAAAGAAAAGGAGGTGACAGTGAGGTCAGAGTCTATTAGTTTTTTCAGATTCTATTCTGTTTTGATAGCATGAGGGTGGTGTAGCTACTCTGGCTTCCACTAACAGGAACACAGAGTCAACCCACAAGCTGCACGGACCACGTATGTCAGCAGCTTAACAGGTACCAGCCTGTCAGGTTTTATTACTTCTTATACAAACAATTCCAAATGCCACATCTACCGGAGAGTTGATAAGCTCCGGTAGGTTGGTGAGCATTCCTTTCCTGGAGACCTTTCCCACCTGCACTTGTGCTTTCTGGGTGGGGCTTTGTCCACCCACCAAGTCCCGCAACAGAGTCTTTCTGGTTCTACAATTAACTAGACAGTGTTTTCTTGTTGCTGCTGCTGTTGTTAGGTGCTTCTCAATATGTCTAATTTTATATTAATTGAATTATCCAGGGAATTTTAGCAACTGATTAGACTTTGTTTTATGTCTTCCTAGATGTGCCAGATCAATTGTTCTGAATTTACTAAGCATACATAGGTAAGCAATTATCTTGGTCTTGTCTAGTTTTTTCATATCAGTGTTATTGTTCCTGATTATTTATTGTAGTCAAGAATGTGGAAAAAGTGTGATAGGCTCATCTTCCTACGCAAACACACACACACACACACAAAAAAAAAAAAAAACATGCATACTTGCAGTACTTGCTGAAACAGATGAGACTTTTGTATTGAAACAGGTATTGTAGACAATCGTACATTGAAAGTGAGTCATCTTTATTAGCAGTCAGACAGCATAATTAATTTAAAATACTTTGATGATTAGTTTCAGACATGCTAATAGTGCTAAATTAAGAGGACTAGATAGTATTAATTGAGGTCTAAATAGACACTCAAAAGCCTCAGGTAATGTTGAAGGACATATCTAAGCTTGTTCTGCTAAAGGATATTGGTAATTGATGAACTTTTGATATCACTTAGAAAGAGGTTCTGTTTCTTCTTCCATCAAATAAGAAGAAATATTCCTGCCCACCAGACACCACCAGTGAAGAATTATGTCCAGGAACTAGCAAATTTCTTTTCAATATCAATATGGGTTTCAAAGTAAAAAAGGGTATATATAACCTACTGAACTGATTCTGCTAAATCAAAGGCTTTGCAGATGCTAACAGATAGTCAATAGTATCTATAAAATGCCAAATATATGTGTTCCTTTGAATTATGCCTATATTAATAATCACTGTTAATTTCATCTTTTTGATTAGTGTTTCCCCTAAATTGGTGAAAATCAGTCAGCAACTTTTAAAAACCACAAATTCCTGGACATTATTCCAGATGGCAATGTCCAGAAGTGAAATTTGGGAATGTATTTTTGAAAACAGCCTCCATGCTTCTGAGACAGGTTTTGAACCACTGACTTAAGAAAGTCAAGATAACTAGCTCTTAATTTATTATGTCTGGTGACTTTTCCTGTCTTCAAAAAATTACATCTGTTATCTGGCAATCAGTAATATATATGGATGAGTCAGTCAATTATTCTTGCAAAAGATTCCTAAAGTGAAATCTTAGAGAGACCCACTGATGTACATATGTTTTGAAAAAAGAAACAGGAAAAAGAGATTATCTCCCAATATATGGAAAATCTTCCCTGAGAGAAACTTCTGCTGGCTGCTCATGCCATTGTTGCCTTTGAAGTCTTGGGCTGTTATCAATGTTATATATCTAGGAACACCGGCCAGTGAGCTGGCTGAAGTTTGCTGCTGCCTCTGAGGCCACTCGTTGCTGCCTACTTCACCTGGAAACTTCACTAATCAGATCTGGACAGCTTTCTTGGAACCAAGACTTTTAATGGGTACTGATCCCAGGACTGACCCCCAACTTCTCATAGAAGTGTCTAATTTAAATGCCTACCATAGGTCTGTGTTGCACAAAATCATCTCTGCACTATGTGGACACTGCCACCCCCTCAACAAAAAGGGAGCTCACTCAGTCGGTGCCACATGGTGGATGCTCACCCAGGAAGTCCATAGCACCACTTCCCTTGGACACCCATGGGAGGTCATACTTGATCTCTGCTTCTAAAGAGATTCTAGAGAGATTGAAAAGGAAGAGCAGGCCACTTTTGAAAAGACTGTGACCAAGGAGGAATTTCAGGGTGAATGGACAACAGTTCCTGAGTTCACTGTTACTCAGCCTGAGGTGGCAAAGTGGTCTGAAGGTGTGCAGATGCCATAGTGCCCATCCAGCTATTACTACTGAAGACTGGAGTGCCCAGCCTGCGATGAAGACTGGGCTGCTTCGCCCACGGCTCAGACACAGAGCGGGTAGCAACAACCACTGTTCTTAAGCTGTTCTTCCAGAGACTTAAACAGAAAATGGAAGTAAGATGGACAAAAAAAATTTCTTAAAATAAATAAATAAATAAGTAAATAAATAAATAAATAAACAAATAAACAAACAAAAAATATTTCTCCTGACCTAGGAAAGGAATCCTGTAGGTTACTCAGAGACTTCATGGTGGTCACTTGATGTAACCAGTGAAGATATCAGAGATTCCCTGCCTCCTAAAATATAACTGAGTCCCAAGCATGGTATACAAAGCTCAGGGATCATCAGGCCTTGGGGGGTGGGGGGTGGTGTCATGTAAAAGGGACAGTGGCCTGCTCAGCTTTAACTGTGGGTCCGGAAGACCAGAGAACAAATGCCTTGCAACCGGACACAACAGTTGTCATGGTATAAGGCCCTGTTACCATTTCCTTCAACTGTCATAACAAAGTTCCACAAACCGAGCAACTTATCTCATATTTTTAGAGACTGAAAGTCCAAAATCAAGGTGTTAATAGGGCTATGCTTCCTCTGAAGCCTACAGAGAATTATCTCTTGCCACTTCTAGTTTCCAGTAGTACCAGCAATTCTAAGTATTCCTTTGTTCTTTGTAAGTACATTACTTCAATCTCTGACCCCATTGTCATAGGTTGTCTTCCCTGCACATTTCTCTCCTCTTCTTACATGGACACCAGTCATATCAGATTAGGGCTCATCCAACTCCAGTGTAACTTCATCTTAACTAATTATATCTGCAATGACTCTATTTCTAAATAAGGTCACGTTCTGAGACAGAGTTAGAATTCCAACATATCTTCTTGGAGGAAACAATTTATTCCTAACAGGACCTGACACCTGAACCTGACCCCAGAGTGAAAAGGAACCCCAAGAATTTATGAAGTAAAATTTTCTACAATATGATAGAATCAGAAATTGAATATCACATTAAGTCAAATGAGAGAAAGCTAAAGAGGAGTAAAAATATGTTTAGCATACTGGAGTTTGTAAACTGAACATCATGTTCACCACCATTTTCATAAAAATGTTTAACACATATATGAAGTACTTAATATTTAATAATATAGTACTTCTTTGTTGTAGTTCCCTAGCCTTACCATCAGTGTTTATATTTAGCACAGTTAAGTACTTGTCAAATAGTAAATAAATTATGAAATAATTGTATCATGGGAATTCCAATAGAAGACATATAATATTAATGCAACCTGATATTTTTCTTAGAAGATATCAAAGCTACTTATAATAAAGTCAGTTTCTACTTTGATTTCTATACCTGATGTTACTATAAAAAAACATTTTAGTTAAAGAAACTTAGCTTCATCTAGATTCTTCTTTACAGTTTTCAGAGTGTATTTGATTTTTTTCTCCTTCAAAAGTAGATCACAGGGGAGTTGCAATCCATCTAAAAATTCTAAATGCAAGTACAACATTTAAAGCTCATTTGATTAAAATCATTCCTTAGAACAGTGGCTTTTTGAAAAGGTTAATTTTCTTCTAATGTAGTCAGATTTTGAAATCAGGATGCTAGTACACCAGTAGCTATATTTATTTCAGAAATGTCAACCAAAAAATGCAGACTTTTAAAACCAACTAGGAAAATAGTAGCTACAGAACCCCTGTCATTCTTCAATCATTGCAAAAAGACATATTTTTAATATATAGGAGTTTAATTTAATGGATATAACATATTTAGTGACCTTGTTTCATGGATAAGAATAGGCAAAATTTCCCTTGTGTCCTTCTTATTTTTTTTTTCATTTTTGAGGAAGAAATATAAGGACAAAGGAGATGTTTACATTGTTGGGTATAAGCTCCCATACAAGGGGCTTTTAAGACTTTTCCATAGTCCTTACATTAGAATTAAATCATTTGTATAAAATAGCATGTTTGTATGTGTGTTCAGGAAAAAAAAAATGCTTGAGTTAACATTAATGCAAAAGTCACAAACCTCCTGATCTCTTGCCATGAAGTAGTAATTACCTTTAATGAAACTGTAAAAGATTTCCAGCTGTTCAAAAACAATGCAAGACCATTAACCTTGTTTCAAAAATATTAGAGCCTTTTTTTAAATCATAAACACAAATGGAAACTGTAACTCATAAATAGATATAAGTTTAACTTTTAATATCTGTTCAAACTATGTCCATTCTATACTACTTTCCACATGTTTTAGTATCATTATATTAGGACCAAATACTTTAGAACAATAGAAAGGCAGACTGAGAAAGTGGTTTATTCTACTCTTCTTTCTTCAAACTGAAGTCTTCCTAAATTACCCTTAGATCTGAGGTTATAAAGTTTTCTAAGCCATTTTATATGTGTGACTTATTCTGAAGGGTGCAAGGTCCGGGGCAAACGTGGAAAGTAAAGTTAGAAATCTTAGCAAATCCTTTGCATCACAAATGTTAACTGAACATGGAGATAGAATGAGAAGAACCCACAAATTGTGACCTTATCCTCGACAGAACACTAGAAGAAATGTCCGTTTCTGAGGCTGGACATCATTCCATTTGTTTTAAAGAAGTAAAAATGATTGAGAAAGAAAATAGTACTAGGGGTGGAGGGAGGTATTATGGTGCTAAATCAAAGCAGAATTCCACAATAAATATCCTGTTCATTTGGTGAGAACAAGGTCATCTTCTTCAGCAAAGCAAAATGACTCCAGAGCTATTCTTGCTCCGATCTTATTCTGGCCAGTGACTATGAAATTGATTAAATGCCTGAGTTACAGATCAAAAATAATGAAGTCTAAAGTATAAAAAGGTAGTTGTGGCTAGTATACGATTTTACAGTGCAGTAAATTAAGAATAATTTGTATTTAGAATACCTTAATTTCTTTCCAAACCATCATCACAATTTTTTGAAACAAAAAACTTTGAGGTAGCATATGGCATGCTCAGATACGATTTTTGAAAGTAGGACTGTAGAGGCAAATTTGTAAATGGACTTAAAACTAGCCATCTAACTATTTAAAATAAATATGTTATACACTTAAAAACAAACAATAATAATAATAACAATACAATAAAAATTGGTCAGAGGATCTGAATAGACACTTCTCCAAATAAGACATACAAATGACTGACAGGAACATGAAATAATGTTCATCATCACTTATAATTAAGTAAATGCAAGTAAAAACCACTTCACACCTTCACTCCTATATCAAAAAATACAAGAAACACCAAGTTTTGCTAAGGGTTTAAAAAGGAACCCTTTTATACTGTTGGTTGAAATGTAAACTTGTGCAGTTAATATGGAAAATAGTATGGAGGCTCTTCAAAAATTACTATAATAAATAAGAGATGACTAATTTTAAAGGATGTATTCACCCCTACATTCATTGCAGCACTATTAAAAATAATCAAGATTTGAAAACATTGTACATGCTCATTGATGGATGAATGGATAAAGAAGATGTGATATACAAACACAGTAAGTACTATACGGTTATTTAAAAAAGACAAAGCTAAAATCTTGGCATTGTGACAACAAAGATGGACCTGAGATATGTTACATGAAATAAGTCAGCTTGGTGTCTAGGTGCTATTAGTGTCCAACATTTTTATTTCTTTTCCTTTAGGGTGAAGCTTTTTTTTTTTTTTTTTTTTTTTTGAGGTAACATTGACTTGCAACACTGTATGAGTTTCAAGAACACAGCAATTCGACAAATGTATGTGCCACACCATGCCTGCTACCAAAGGTCTAGTTACTATCTACCATCATCCAATAGGCTCCACTACCCATTCCACCCCTTCCACCCCCTTGCCTTTTACCATTCTGTTGTAATTTTTGAATTGATGTTAACTCAGACATTTTTTCCCAGCAAACATGTACACAGTGTTTTTTAAAAATAATTTTTTTATTCTGAATTCAAGGGATATGAAGGGTTTGTTTTGTTTGCTTGCTTGTTTTGTTTCTTTATATTCCACAGGAGTGAAATCATCTTGTATTTGTCTTTCTCTTTCTGACTTATTTGTATTGGGCATACAAAGATAAAGCATGTCTTTGAAGAACTTAAAATTTAACAGAATTTGGCAATAAAAAAGGATGAAATAAGGATATCTACTACATGAACATTGAAATCATTATACTATGTGAAATAAATCAGTCACAAAAGACCAAAGATTAAATGATTATATTTGTATAATGTCCACAATGGACAAATCCATAGAGACAGAAATTAGATTAGTGCTTGCAAGGATGAGGCAATAGAAAACGGGGAATTTGCTAATGGAGACAGGGTTTTATTTGGGAGTGACTAATATACTAAAATGGCATAAAATACATGGCTACTTCATGCTAAAAGTGATGAAAAAAGGAATAGGATACACTGAGAGAAAGGCAATTAATTTCAAATATAAGGCATGATCAAGAAATGTGAGATTGATAATCACTAAATAATTTGTGCATGGTTATATGGGACATTTCTCTGTGATACACTGAAAAATAAACACTATACAATATATAATTAATTGTTTCAGAACTAATATGACACTGAAGACTCCCAGACAAGGAGGTAACATTGAAGTTATGCAGTTATTTCTAACCATCACAGAAACTGACATATATGAAAAGATAAAAAAAAAAAAGTCACAAAGTCAAAGAAAAGATGAAAAGTGATCACAATAGAGGAGTGAAGGCAACAAATTTTTGGACTTAGCAGGAGTACACTGAAAGATGGAAGACAACAGAGCAATGTTCTCAAAATCCCAAGGAACAATGTCTAGATGCTATTTCTATACCCTGCCAATCTATCACTTCTAAATTGAAGCTGGAAATCCCTCCCCTGTAAGTTAATAACATATGTCCTTAAAAAAAAAAAAGTGAGTAAAGCAAGAAAGAGGAAAAACAAGAGGTCCTATTCAAGAGAAAAATCAAGAGATTCCCGTGATGATAGCTGTTTAGAAAACTTAGAGAGTAGACAGTCCAGATAGGGATGTGAAACCGAAGATTCCAAAGGGAATTTACGAGAGTGGGAGAATGGTCAGGGATGAAACTGACAGATTTTTAAAAATATGGATAAACACATTGAAAAGGATTTTATTGTATTTTTAAATTAAAGAGAAAAACAAAGTAAGGAAATTATTGATTCTAATAAAAGCAAAAATGAAAATAAGAAAAATTATAATTTAATATAATACCTAGAGAATGATGAACAATGTTCACATCAATATATTAATATTTGTATTAAATTTTTAATTATACTAAAAAAAGAGGAATATAAGGAATAGCAGAGGTTGGATATAATAAGAAAGCTAAATCCTCATCTTGCAGGAATTAAAAAGCCAAGAACTATTGAGTTAAGTAGCTCAGCAAACACCTACAAGACCAGAACATGGTTACTTCCAGGTTATGAAACTCAGGGATCAGTAGAACAGGAGATGACCATTTTTCATGATAAATCTTATAATAATATTTGATATATTTAACTTTCTACGTATACTTCTTTAATGAAAATTAATATTTGACAGATATGCACAGCACTAAAAATACTCTCAGGTCAAGGATATGTATAGCATAGTGGCATGCTTTATTCTTCTTTGAGGTTCCTTCACAGTACTGAAATGGTGCTTTGAATAGATTAGAAGCTGAATGAATGCATGTAGTTTAATAACGACCACTCACATGCTGCTCAATGAATTTGCCAATGGATACAGTGGGATATAATCAGGACACTAATTTTCCCCTTAAAAAGGACCCAGGGCCTCCCTGGTGGCGCAGCGGTTAGGCACTGCACTGTGGAACTGTCGGCAGTGGCGATGTGAGTTCGACATCCAGCCAGGGAGATTCCCACATGGCGCGGCAGACCTCTCCTGCCTTGCCCACTGCTCCCTTCAGCAGTGTATTTCCATCACTCTGCCTGTTCTGCTCCCCACTCTGTCTCTGGTGAACCCTCTCACTGTCCCACATCTCTGGCATGTACCCCAGCTTGTATGCATAAATAAACAAACCTTTTTAAAAAAAAAAGGATATAGAGGACATAACATGCAGTTTTGTCTTGATACTTAAAAGAGTGGTGGAAAACAAGAAAGATCTCAAAGAAACAACCTAATATCACACCTTAAAGAACTGGAAAAAGAACAACAAAAGAACCCAAAAGCCAGTATAAGAAAGAAAGTAATAAAAATCAAAGCAGAAATAAATGAAATAGAAGTAAAAAAAAATACAAAAGATCAATGAAATCAAAGCTGGTTGTTTGAAAAAATAAACAAGATTGACAAACCTCTAGCCAGGCTCACAAAGAAAAAATGGGAAAAAGCACAAATAAATAGGATCATAAATGAAAGAGGAGAAATTACAACAGATACAGCAGAAATCAAAAGAATAATCAGAGACTACTATGAACAGTTATGTGCAAACAAGTTCAACAATCTAGAAGAGATGGACAAATACTTAGAATTATACAAACACCCTAAGCTAGATCAAGAAGAAATAGAATGCCTAAACAGACAAATTACAAGCAGTGAAATCGAACAGTAATCAAGACCCTCCCCAAAAACAAAACCCCAGGACCAGATGGGTTCACAAATGAATTCTACCAAACGTTCAGAAATGAACTAGTGCCTATCCTACACAAACTTTTTCAAACAATTGAGAAGGAGGAAATACTACCAGATACATTTTATGAAGCCAACATCACCCTAATACCAAAACTGAACAAGGACAATGCAAAAAAGAAAACTACAGGCCAATCTCTCTAATGAACACCGATGCAAAAATCCTCAATAAAATTTTAGCTAACAGAATCCAACAATACATCAAAAAGATAGCTCAACATGACCAAGTGGGATTTATTCCAGGGGCACAAGGATGGTTCAATATCAGAAAGTCAATATATGTAATACAACACATCAACAAAAAGAAAAATAAAAAACATACGATCATATCAACAGATGCTGAGAAAGCATTCGACAAAGTCCAACATTCATTTATGATGAAAGTCCTCGAAATTCCAGGGATAGAAGGAACATACCTCAACATGATAAAGGCCATATATGACAAACCCACCGCCAATATCATTCTCAATGGTGAAAAGCTGAAAGCCTTTCCCCTGAAAGCTGGAACAAGACAAGATATCCACTGTCACCAATGCTTTTCAATATAATACCGGAAGTCCTAGCCAGAGCAAGAAGACAAGAGGAAGGCATACAAGGAATCCAAATAGGGAAAGAAGAAGTAAAGCTTTCACTATTTGCAGACAATACGATAATATACATAGAGAACCCTAAAAACTCCACAGAAAAACTAATCAAAATATACTAGCAGGATACCAAATCAACACACAAAAATCAGTAGCCTTCCTGTATGCAAACAATCAATCAGAAGAGGAGGAAATCAAGAAAACTACCACTTTTACAATCAAAACAAAAAAAAAATCAAATAACTGGGAATAAACCTAACAAAAGAGGTGAAGGACCTATACAAAGAAAACTATAAAACATTATTAAGAAAAATAAAAGACACAAAGAAATGGAAAGACATCCCTGCTCATGGATTGGAAGAATCAACATTATCAAAATGGCCATAGTACCAAAAGCAATTTAAAAATTCAATGCTATTCCAATAAAAATCTCAATGACATTCTTCAAAGAGATAGAATGAATACTGATGAAGTTGATATGGAACCACAAAAAACCTCGAATAGCCAAAGCTCTCCTGACCAAAAGGGAGAATGGAGGTATCACCCTGTCAGACTTCAAACTATACTACAAAGCCATGATACTTAAAACTGCATGGTACTGGAACAAAAATAGACACACAGATCAATGGAATCGAATAGAGAAACCAGAAATCAATCCACACATACATGGACAATTAATCTTTGATAAAGGTACAAAGAATATGCAGTGGAACAAGGACAGTTTGTTCAACAAATGGTGCTGGGAAAACTGGACGACTACATGCAGAAAAATGAAACTAGACTACTACCACACACCATGCATGAAAACCAATTCAAAATGGAAAAGAGACTTAGACATAAGACCTGAATCCATAAAATATATAGAAGAAAACGTAGGCAAAACAACACATGATATTCATCTTAGCAACATTTTTAAAGACACATCCCCCAAAGCAAAGGAAGTGAAGGAAAAAGATAAACAGCTGGGATTACATCAAAATAAAAAGCTTCTGTACAGCAAAAAAGACATTAACCAAAACAAACAGTCACCCTACTAATTGGGAGAAAATCTTTACACACAATACAACCAATAAAGGACTGATAACAAAAATCTACAAGGAGCTCACACAACTCAATAAAAACGAAGTCAACAATCTAATCAAAAAATGGGCAGAAGAGCTAAAAAGACACTTCTCCAAAGAAGAATAGCAAGTGGCCAACAGGTTTATGAAAAAATGTTCAACATCACTTATAATCAGGGAAATGAAAATCAAAACCACAATGAGATACCACCTCATGCCAGTGAGAATGACACACAGTAAAAAAAACAGGCAACAACAAATGTTGGCGAGGATATGGAGAAAAAGGAGCTCTCCTACACTGCTGGTAGGAATGCAAATTGGTCCAGCCATTATGGAAAGCTGTATGGTGGTTCCTCAGACTGCTAAAAATGGAGCTTCCGTATGACCCAGCATTACCACTTTTGGGAATCTACCCAAAGGACAAAAAAACACCAATCCAAAAGGAAACATGTACTTGTGTGTTTATTGCAGCACTGTTTACAATAGCTAAGGTATGGAAACAACCCAGATTCCCAAAAATAGATTGGATCAAGAAGATGTGTTACATATACACAATGAAATACTATTCAGCATTCAAAAAAGATAAACACATGCAATTCATAGCAACATGGATGTAGTTAGAAGGGATCATGCTCAGCGAAATAAGCCAGAAAGAGAAAAATATCAAACTGTTTCACTTATAACAGGAATCTAGAGATATCAAATAAGAGAGGGATATTCAGCAAGGGAGGGGGAGGATAAGGGTTCAAAATTGGGAAGACGGGAACACAAGGGACTGTGGTGATGGTTCACAGGTGAATCGGTAGCAGGTAACCCACAGGGAATACATTGTAATGTAAAAGATACAAATAATAATAAATAAATTTTTTAAAAAAGAGCGGTTGGACAGGAACTAGAGGTTGTATATACTGCACACAGTCTCATTCATCCATTAATACATTCTATTAATTAGTTTAATTTAGAGAAGCAATCATATGAACCAAATATTTCTAGGTTGTCACATTATTTTATTCCTCTAGATCTTTGTATCCTGTTTCTAAAACTTTCAAAAGAATTATCCTATTCCTTCAAAATCATCAATTTAAGTTGTATTTGCTAAAAAAAAAAAAAGTGGCACATACACAGGGTTCATGTCACCTCTCCCCACTAAAGGCAGGTATTGCCATCTAAAGGACATTCTCCAGTAGTGGGATGACAAGATAGGGAAGCTGGTTTCCTTCACCACAGCAGAAATTTATCTATTAAGTAGCAGGATTTGAAAATGACTACGAATGCAAGAATAGTGATGCTGAAACGTTGATAGATGGCTGAAGAACTTGTGTGGGATTCATTGATAGGGCTAAGCCCTTTTGAGTTGGCTGAATAAATGATAAAACACATAACAAAAGACTCTGAAATTCTAAGTATGAAAACACTGAAAGGATAGCGGGAATGAAGCAGATATGGAAAATAAATTAAGGAGGATGAAAACTGATTTGATTACTCGATGTAAGGATTAAGAAGGCAGAATTGTAGATAAGGACTATTAATAATAATAAACTTTTTTGCATTTACCATAGTGTGAGGGTGCTGTGCGAAGCCCTGTGAATATATTATTTATTAAATTCATTGTGTAAACATTACTATCATCACCATCCCATCCTCTAATTGAAGATACTGATACAATATGAAGTAACTTGTATAACCAGAGTTGCACAACCAATAAGTAAATAAATCCAAAAAACAGTTTGTTTCCTGGAATGGAGAACTTGAGAGAGGGGATTGGATATCAAAGTAGAAATGACTAGCTGGTAGTTAGAAGCATGAAGTAGATTTTATGTGAAAAGGTAGAATTTAAGATATTTGGAGAGTCACAATCATTTTGAGAAAAATACTGAAAATTCATAGATATAGGGATAAAAACAGAGTCTGAACTAGTGACTAGAGGGAGAAAAGGGTGTCACCAATGAAGAGAAGGAGGAGTTGAGGAAAGAATTCAGTGTTATAGACAGAGCCTTAGACAGATTTTTAAGGAAAGAAGACAATCAATAGTAACAAGTGCCCCCAGAGAGATTTAATGGATGATTACTGAAAATGACAAGGGATTGTTAGAAAAGCTCAGAGAAAAGTCTTTTCAGTTGTATGCTAGGGGTAGAAGCCAGATTGCAAAGATTTAACATGAGAATACAAGATGAAGAAATTAACCCAATAATATAGACTACCTATTCAAGAATTTGATAGTGAAAAGTAGTGAAGGGGTAGTTTAAGAAGACAATGCGGTAAAGCAAAGATTTACAGTCCAAGGAAGGGGGAAATCTAGGCAGAGTTAAAGGCAGAGAATAGGTGGGTTTTTTTCATGAAGTAAATCACATCTACAAAATATATATCTCAAAACACTGAGAAATCCATTAAATTTATCTCTGCAGATGTGTGGTAGTCAGTCAACATATCTTTCCTGTCAGATAACCCTGGGCCTAAAGCCAGGTTAAGTGTGATTTGAAGAAAATTACTAAGAAATGACATGCCTCCAACTCCTTGCTACTCATGTGGGAGAAAAATGCTAGCCAAAAGGGGTTCTTTGAACATTCAGAGGAGGTAGCTGACTCTGCCAGCACAGAATCAAGGCCAGGAAGCTCACTCTGGGATTAGGGTGAGGTCAGTGAAGAAATGAGTGTCGGGGGTGGGGTGGGGAGCGGATCAAACAGAACACTCAAGAGGCAGACATTTCACAGACATTTGAGTGGGTGTTCATGTCATCACTTGGCAAATCTCATGGCAGAGTCAAGACCCAGGTGGCAGTCTGTCTGCACTGAATAGGCTAGCGAATGCCTTGCATGACAAACAGCTCTGCTATCAATGCCCCTTATACCCACTAAACCAGTTGAAACAAACGGACAAAAGCTCATACTCAGTCTGAGGTGCCCGCAGACACACAAGCTAGAGCTTTCCAGTACCCAGACCTTCAGCACACCTGTGAGGTAAGAGGGAAATCAAGTTTACATTTCTCTTTGATCAGAGCCAGAACTGAAGCAATTGGAGAGAGCCAACAACTCATACTGTGAAGTTCCCAGTATGACACAAGCAGAAGGGAGACTAGAATACAGCATTTTTCCTTCCCTGCTAGAGATTTTCTCATTAGCTATGCTAACTCTCCGCTTTCTCTAATGAGTGACCCCCAATGCAACTAATTTGGTTATTTGACATTCATTGTATTTTCAATTTGAATCAGAAACTACTAATCCAGAGTTAAATCCTTAGGCAATGAGTTTGTCCTTTCTAAGCAGAGTGGGTAAAAATCCTCCCCTTCTTGGAATGCCCAGAGCTAACAATTAACTTTCCATCTTTATGTCTACATCAAATCTGCCAAAAAGAAAAATCAAAAACATCCTCCCTGGAACACAAAATTCAAAAGCTGAAAAACATCTTAAGAATTAATCTCTATGCCCTATTCTTTGGCTGGCAGGTTAAAAACTACATTTGCATAAATCCATAGCAGTCAGTTCTCTCAAGTTTGCCAGGATAAAAGAGCTCTTTACTTGCTAAAGGGGAGACGACTGGCCAGGCTGTTACAATGTCATGGAAAATGGAACTAGAGTGAGTGAAACAAAATGTTCTAACTGGGAGCCTGGGGGCAATTTTCAGACAAACTACCCAAGGGTTGATAAGAAGGTTAAAAAGGTTACCCTCTGCTATAACCCACTGGTATATAGACTCAGATTAACCCTTAAAGGTAAAGGAAGGGAAAAGAAATTTGAAGCTCTGATGGGAAGTTTATCTGGGATTCACTGAGCCTAGTTGGGTCCATGATCCCACTGAACTTCCAGTAAATGGTTTTGCCTTCTCCCTCTATCCAATATAATACATCCTAGGCTGGTAGGCACCCAGGTATCCTACTACACACCTGTCCTGTATTGACAGTATATCATATTTCATTAAATATCTTAATATCGCACTTGGGTATATTCAAAACTAGACTCACCATTGGCTCTCAAGATCTGAATTCATCTCCCATTCTAAGAATGTTCTTTTTGTGTGTTTTCTTCCTCTATGCCACTCCACATTCCTACTTCCCCAGTTAGCCTTTGTCAGCTTTAGAATCCCACCCCCCCTCAAATCCATGCAGTTTCCAAATTAAATGGATTTGTCTTTTATATCTTGACATTCTGCGAGGCACCACCAACTATATACTAGAGAGGGCAAGAAAATAAGAGCAGACATCATTTAGGTCGACTGATGGATAGTTGTGGAGAAGAACAAATGCCAGGGGATGGCAACAACTGCTGCAACAGAAACTTCAATCTGGTGAACAAATGTGAGATTGAGGTACAGAGTTTTCCAGAAGTAAACCAGGTAGTCTACAAAGGTGAGGGGCTGGGAAGTGCAGAACAATGGGAGGAGAGGGCTAGGAATCAAGTGAAATTTCAAAGTTGTCACATTGTTGGTCATATAGTTCATGGTTGGTCTGTTGACAAGTGGCAGGGATGGCACTAGCATAACACTCATCCAGCAGCACCCCAACCATGGCAGAGAATGGGAGCAATAAGATAATATAGACCAACAGTCCTTGGATATGACTGTGTCCTGAGAAATTAGCTCAAAAGAAACTAAGGAACAGGGATGAAAGCAACTGACACTCAGGGTGTCAGTTGCAATAACTGTTGTGAGGCAAGAAGAATCGGGCCCACGAAAAGGCAGAATTTAACCATTCAGTAGACACTTTACCAACTACCCACTATTGACCTTCACAGGAGATATTAGGAAGACTTTAAATATGAGTGCAATTCAGTATAAAAAGTATCAAATCCAAATTCAGACAGGATTCTAAAGAGAATAAAGGAAAGGATGGTCAGTTCTGCCACACAAGGCTACACAGAAGAAACAGAGCTCAAGCAATTCCCTCAAGTGTGATTAAGGCTGGACGATGTGGAAAGTGCGTTTTAGGAGCCTAGCAAAGGTGCTGAAGATGGGCTGTTAGAGAACTGCAAGGTGTTCATACACATTGTATACACAGCAAGAGTGACTGAAGATGTAGCCGTCAAAACCACGTGGCAGGGCCAGATAAGCTTCTCCAGCATTTGGCTAGAAGAGCCCCTGGATATTGGAGCAGAACTGGGCTTGACTATAAAATTCAATTGCAGTAGAGAACAATGCAAAAACTAAGATAGGTCACCCTGAATACTTCTGCACCCATATCCTCTCCATTCTTCTAGACAACACCTTAATTCAAAACACCCAAATCTCTAATGTTTATCTAAAATTATTTTCCCCAGCATGACTCCTTTACTCTACACAATGTTGCTTTCCTAATCTCCCTAAAATACTACTTTGAACATGCTCATCTCTTAAAAAATTTCTTTCCGTTCTTCCCCATTGCTGGAGGAATCAAGACTCATATTTGGATCTTATATTTGAAGACCTCTGTAGGACTTCATTAAAAATTAACTTGTCTCCCACTATGAAAATAATACAGATATTTGCACAACTCAGGGTGTCATTGAGAGTGAGGTGATAGGTGGGCATTAGAGAGAAGTACAATTGGGTGAGGGGAGACAGAAACCACAGGCTGTCCATGTCTTCTTCAGCCCTCCATCCCTTTTTCCTCCCTCATTCTTTGGAAGAGTCAGCACCACGCCAAGGAGGCAGGCTGACATGAGAACTTTTTTGTACAATGTCCTCTGTGACATTGCCTTGGTTTTATTTTATTTTTTATTTGTGTTTATTTGTCTTATTAAATCTTATATATTCATTTTTTTAAGTACTGTGTTTTTTATTATTATTTATTTATGCATACAGAGCTGGGATGTAGGCCAGAGGTGGGGAGGGTGTGAGATGATTCACCAGAGACAGAGTGGGGAGCACAACAGGCAGACTGACAGAAATACACTGTTGAGGGGAGCAGCGGGCAAGACAGGAGAGGTCTGCTGTGCCATGTGGGTTAACTCCCTGGCCGGAGATAGAACTCATGTTGCAATGGTTTCCGATAGCTTCATAGTGCTGAGATTTAACCCCTTGCACCACCAGGGAGGCCCAAATCTTATATATTCTAAATGAAATGAGTACCTATCAGTATGGTCCCCTGTGCTGAATGTATGTTACTTTTTGTATGCATGTCAAATGAAATATATTTTGCTAGCAAATTTAATTAGCTCATAAAAATAGATTTTGAAAAGTATCATGATGAAATGAAGGAAATGAAAGGTTAACCACTATATTTATAATGTCAACATTGAAAATCTTGAACCAGTGAGGCTTTACGTCCAAAATAACAAGGAACTACTAATTTTCAAATCTTTACATTTTTTTTGGAATGTTGAATGTCATTACACAAACACAACTGCAATAATAAATGAGTTGAGGAAGTCAAAGTTATCTGTGTAAAAGGGAATTGGTCTAAATCAAAAGAAACTTTTGGTGTAATAAAAATCAAAGGGGAAGCAGACAGGCAAGATCAACATACCTTCTAATTTGCTTTTTACAAACAGCTGCTTTAAGTTTCCAAAAATAATATTGCATGACTCCATAGTTACTACCTTGTTCATAAACACATATCCCCTTCCATCACAATGTAGGCTGAGAGACTGGGCTTAATTTCCAATAATTCTTGTAATAGTGAAAGTGGCTTACCTTACTAAGGAAAGGACCTCCACATAATACATTATTTGCAAAGGACATAAATGGCCTCTGTCTGTTAATAGTCTACTTTTCAATTCTATTCCACTCATTCAACTCAGGAGACTCATTTATAGAGACTATGTTCAAAGAAATAAACTTTCCCAAACATGTCTATCCTTGAAACTAAAGGTACTAAAAGCCACCATTGTCCCCAAAGTTGAAATTTGTTACAAATGATACCAGGAATTTGGCACAGGAATGAACAGTGTCAGACTTCCTGATCTGGTTCCACTAGATAGAGCCTATTTCTAAGTGCAGCTGACCAGAACTGTGTTCTGGAAAAAGAACTCGAAGCTACAGCTTATTCTGTTTTCAAAGTGCCCTTCTGCAACCCAGAGGCCTCCCTTCTTGAGGACTGGAAGTTAGGATGCTCTGGGCTGCAAAACGCAGAGTCAAATGATTGAAACCAAAAGGGCCTTTATCATTTGACAGAGCGAGCAGTCCAGCAGCAAGGGCAGTCCCACAGCTGAAGGAAGATCACAGTGCCACAAAGGACCCAGGTTCTTTTCATCTTTGTGTTTGCCTTTACTTGCTCTTTGGTTTTTGTGTTCAGTCTTCTCTGGTGACAACACAAGGACTGTCTCAGTTCCAGTGTCTGACATCTTTACACGGTCACTCCAAAGTGCAGGAGACAGATTTTTCCATAAATCTTTTAATCTGGAAGGAGTCTTTTCACAGAAGCCCCTTGTGGACTGCTCCTCAGGTCTCTCAAGTCTGAGCCATGAAAGGAAAGAAGCAACATTGGATATTTTCTTCTCTCTTATTCTTACCTGTCAAAGTCTGACAACAAGATAAAAGTGTGATTGGGCAAGGAACAGGAAGAGCTGCTGGGTACAATTGCTGGGCAACCAACAGTGTCATGGCAGAAAGTTATCTGCTTTTCATGACAACAACTTTAATTATTTTATTTATTTATTTTACATTTTGAAAGGAGCGGTTTATTAGAAAAACAAGCAAGAAAGAGAGCGTAGGGTAAATGAAAAATCATCAGGTTTTTCCACCTTTCCATCAATGACCATCTCACATGTAGACCATCTCACATGTCTGATGGCAGGCACCTGAAGTGGGGTGTGGGCCTGAGTGAGTGGGCACACCTGGGCCTGGAGAGACTGAACATAAAGAGGATGCAGAAGCAGCAGTGGCAAGAGCAGAGAACAGAGCGTGGAGCAGAGGGCCATTTGGGGTGCAACAGAGACCACAAGAGAACACCTGAGAGCCCGATAGAGTGAAGATTCGCTGCAGGCTGGGAGGCCTGCCAGCCTCCCAATCCCTCAGTCCCCCAGCCTGCCTTGTACCTGGTTATCTCACTACAAAGGATCATTAAAAGCCTAAAAAGCCAACGAGGGCTCCAGGACTCTCCTTTGACCTGCCTTCCCAGCTCCATAGAAAACGCTCTCTGGTGCCTTCCTGCCACGATAGAGCGGCACCTGCATAGTCACAGGCAGGCAGGTGAGCTGCCCATGGCAACCCGTTTTAAATGGAAACATTTCATGTATGCTCTTTTGTGATTGTATCTGACATGCTCTGCCAGCAAGCACTACTATGTCGGCACACTTAGGTAAGACATAGGAGGGGCGTAACCACCTTTCAGATGAGGATGATCAGGATGAAAATAATGAAGTATCTTTCTAAGGAATGGTCAATAAAACTGGGGATCTTTGAGTGGTTGAATTTTCCCCCTAGATACCAATGAAATCCTTCAGAATCTTTTAGATGCTTAAACCCTATGACTCAGTGTCCTCTGTTAAGTCCCGTAAATATGCATACTGCATGAAAAACATTTGGAGAATACATAAACGAATTATTTTCTGAGAAATATTTCTAACTTGGATAAATAAGGAATGATTATGTCAATGACTTGATCTCCCCAAGGGCAGATTTTGCATGAGATTTTCCTTGGGAGGGTCCCAGTGGGCCTTTGGGCAAAGGGGTATAATAATCACCACACCATTTCACTGGTCTCTGTCAATATTTGTTAGATTTCCCAGAGCTGCAGTACTGCCTATTAACAGCTCAATTGCACAAAAAGTTAATCAACATTTTGAACATGAATGCTGTGCTGGCATCTATAACCCACTTTTACGATGAAGGATAGGCTCATAAGGGAAGGGAATTAATTAGCCTGTTGTAGGAATTTTGAAGCTATAGTGAATTATCATATTTATTTGATAAACTCACACAAGTAAATGGTCCTTAGGACATGTGGCTTGAGGGTACCGAAAAGCTTCCTCTTCCCCTTAGCCTTTGTCCTCACTTACAAACATTACTCCTTCTTCATAGCTGAAAATTAGCAGTGACCGTTCCCTTTGTACCTGGAAGTGGTAGGAGAGAGAGCAGTTTGAACTGCAGAACACAATTAAAATGCAAAAATTTGTCACCTAGGGAAACCATGTGTGTCTATAGTTTTCTGTTACTACAATAGTAGAAAACAAGTCTTAGAGTGAAAGACTAGGTTGGGTGGCGGATCAAAAGAGGAAGAGAGGGAAAGTGTTGGAAAGGCTCCAGGTATGGTGCTTTGACCATGAGAATGAGAATGGCTTGGGAGCTTGTTAGAAATACAGAATCTTGGGCTCCATTCCAACCCCACTGAATCTAGATCTGCATTTTAACAAAACTCTCAAGCAATTACTGCATGGGTTAAAATTTGTAAATCAATGTTACCACAATATATACTTTTTTAAAATTTGAAAAGCACAGTTCTTGGGTCAGAGGCCGTGTCTCTGAGGAATAAACCCTTGTAGAGAGCAAACCTTGGAGCACTGAGAGTCTAGGAGGTGGTGGTAAATGCTGGAGGTGAGACATCAGGTGAGCAGGCAAGCTCAAGTAAGGGAAGAAAGAGGATGACAATGACAATTGTGACACTGACTTTGCTAGAATTGTTGGTAGTGCTTTCCATGAAATGTTTCTGATTTTCACAGTAATTCTACAATGCCGCTAACAGCATAAAGGAAGAGAAGCTCAGGGAGGGTGGGTAACTTGTTCACAACTTCTTCAAAAATTTGCCCATGTTTCAATATAGCCTCATTTAAACAAGTCTGCTTGCAATATCACACAGTAGGAAATACAAAAAGCTGTAAGATATGATCCTGACCCTCACTCAAAGTTCACTCCTATGATGAATCTTCATTTACTAAGAAAGCCAGCCAACTTAAATCATTCTTGAAACAAAAATGTATTAAGGGTCCACCCTATGCAAATGCAAAAGAAAATGAAATGCAAAGCCTGCTGATGGTTCCTACCCTAAGGGAGTCATTTGCAGCAATGCAATAAATGCATATCAGGGGCGTGTGTTGCATATCTGGAGTGCTATGGAAACAGAGAAGTGCCAGATACTCTACTAGAGTCTGAAAGACTTCATAGAGTTGCTGCTCACTCCTTCCTCCTTCCTTTATGATTTCTCATTCTAAAGTAAATCTTAAGACATTTAGACAATGCCTATTCGACTACATAATGAATGTATTTCAAAGATCATATTTAACTCATTAATTAATCAAGGTACCAGAGAGATGTTAAACCTGGTTCAAATTAAATTTTTTGGAGCAAGTGTTAATGTATCATTGTCTTTGATAAAGAAACAGTAGGATAAGATTGCTCGATCATATATTAACCTGACTGATGTCCTCCTATGAGTTAGTAAACTCTAACCTTTGAAATTATTTTTTTCACTAGATGGAAATTATTTCCATCTCTACTGCATTTCCATGAGGGGTAAAAAGGAGGTTTTCTTGGTCTCCCAAAAATTCTTCCCTTCTGACAAACTGAGAATGGGTTAGTATTAATTATTCTACATAATTAAAAGAGTTTAATTACTCTATATTCTTTGTACTTTTCAATAAAAATACTTTAAAAATCAAGTAAAATATGAGTTCATAGAAATTTGTAATTATCTGGAGTCATAGTTCTCACTCTACTGGTCCTCAGGATGTCTACAGCACTTACTGAACAAAGAAACAAATGACTTTAGAAGCAATGTGGTGTGGAGGTACTCCACTGAGCTCTTCCACTAAATGGCTGGGTGACCTCCCAAAGTTCATGTCCAGTCTCTGAGCCTCAGATTCCTTACCTGAAAATGAGTAGCTTTGTAACAGGGTGGTCCCAGGAAAAGAGGAGGTTCCAGGGTCCCTGCCCCACCCAAGGGAGAATGGAGCCGAGCAGGAGAGATAAGAAGCTAGAGAAGAGAGAAGAAGCTAGAGAGAGGAGACTGGAGAAGAAAGGGAGCAGGATGGAGAGCCAGAAGAGGCACAAGGAACAGAGAGACATGTAAAGAAGCTGCACTGGCCTGGACTGATTGAAATAGATGTGGGTGAGAGACCCGTGGGGAGGTTAACAATGGCAACATTGATCTTGATTTTGATTTTGCTCTTTTCCTCACAAGTTTTTCGGACTGTTTCTGACTTTTTTCTATGGGTCCCCAGTGGAAGGTGCTTTAGACTTGTGGCAGGCTTTCGGACCTTGCTTTGGGCCAGTCCCATTTGGGTGGACTTTTACCCACAAGGTGATGGGTAACATTGGGTACTTGATTTAAAAACTATATTCTCTGTCTTTTCTGTATTATATACTTTCCACTAAAGGTCTTACATGTTTTGTCTTGATGCGGTGGATGGCAGAATCTATTTAGAGCAGGCAGGTTTGGGGCTTCTGGGGTGCCCCTCTCCCTGTTGACTAGATGGCCTCTAAGGGTCCATGAGTATAAGTGTTCAATGAGTATTGTATTACTAGGAGAAGACTAGATTTTTAAAAATTCTGTTAGCTAGGGCCTCCCTGGTGGCGCAGCAGTTAGGCGATGCGCTGTGGAGCTGTCGTCAGCAGCGACGTGAGTTCGACGCCCAGCCGGGGAGAATCCCACATGGTGCGGCAGACCTCTCCTGCCTCGCTCGCTGCTCCCCTCAGCAGTGTATTTCTGATCTTCCTGTTCTGCTCCCCACTCTGTCTCTGGTGAACCCTCTTGCCGCCCCACGCCTCTGGCCTGTACCCCAGCTTGTATGTATAAATAAATAAATCTAAAAAAAAAAATTCTGTTAGCTAAAAATGCAGATTCCAAGAACTGTACCCTGAGATTCTGAATCAATATACAAAACCCCATCAAATGGGTTTCAAGATTCTGTTGTATATTTTGTTTTCACAGTACTCGGCAGTTTCAGTGCAGGCTACACTTTGAGAAACTCT
The DNA here is from genome assembly GCA_004024925.1 of Scalopus aquaticus. Taxonomy (NCBI): domain Eukaryota; kingdom Metazoa; phylum Chordata; class Mammalia; order Eulipotyphla; family Talpidae; genus Scalopus; species Scalopus aquaticus. The sequence continues at coordinate 39,037 of PVIJ01011410.1, forward strand.
GCTTGGAGATTTCTTGAGCCTTTGCGGCCCACCACTTGGTGTCCCATGTGTTCCTGTGCTCAGGGCCTAGGAACATGGGGTCACATGCCTGCTGATTCCCTTGTCATGAGGATCACAAATATCCAAGGGGATTTCATTTGCTGTCTATTTCCTCTAGGATATTGTTAGGATTGATAAACAAGTGGTGGTATAACATTCAAAAGCTTCTGAAAATAATGTGCTGTTATCACAGAGGACCTTTCTGAAAGGCTTTTTAGATTGTATATTGTTGCACTCCAATTTATTGTTTTACATACATAAGATGTCTGAGTGGCAAATTGGTATATACGTTGTTACAATGTACTGTTTTCTCAGCTAATATTATGAAACGGATTTTTTAAAAAATCTAATGCAACTGAGCATTTACGTTTTTCTGAACACTAAAATCATAAACTCTCTTGAGTGGGTTGCCTTTCATTTTTGGTTATATTTTTAAATTGATTCTTCTGATAAAGCCATTCAGGTCATTTAATTTTGAATTTACAATACAAAAACATGAACATTAGACCCAAATAAGTTTATATTCATGCTCTACAATAAAATTTATTCATGTAATTCTCTATTTTTCTAAGAAGCTACCAATGACTTTCAGGAGACTTACATAAGTAGAAACAAGATTTAAATTGACCAAGAGATCAAGGAAACACAGATTATATACTCCAAGATCATTTTTTATGTCCAAAAAAGAATAGAAAAATAATAACCCTCTCTGTTTTAGTATAGATGTCAATATACACACACATGCCACAATCAAAATAATACATACAAGAAAAAAAAATCAGAACTCTAATCAGGAGGAAAATAAGGTAGTAGTAAAAATTTTTTTTTTTTTAAAGATTTTTTATTTTATTTATACATACAAGCTGGGGTACAGGCCAGAGGCATGGGGCGGCGAGAGGGTTCACCAGAGACAGAGTGGGGAGCAGAACAGGCAGGTCAGAAGTACACTGCTGAGGGGAGCAGCGGGCAAGGCAGGAGAGGTCTGCCGCACCATGTGGGATTCTCCCCGGCCGGGCGTCGAACTCGCGTCGCCGCTGCCGACAGCTCCACAGCACAGCGCTCAACCACTGCGCCACCGGGGAGGCCCAGTAGTAAAAATTTTAACTGATGTGTACAAGTTACAGAAGCCTATTATTTTTCAACATGGAATCTGGATTTCCATATAGTCTGATTTGCACTCCCTGTTGTCCCTAAATGATGCAGTACTTGGAAGGTCAAAATAATAGAATCAGTAAACTAGTACTTCATCTCCCAGAGTAAAGTGGAGAGGAGGCGAACAGATAATCTATGTTCAAAGCTGAGTTAAGATTACTGACCATCTTCTATCTATCACATGGAGAATAATTTCAAACATCTCCATGACTTCTTTGAGAAAACAACTCCACCCACCACACCACAGAGACATCTGAGTATCGTGTAGCGCCAATAAATAGTGAGCAAAGTAAATTGCTTCCTACCTTTTTAAGCAAAATCCTCATCTCACCCAGAAGGTCTCCATCTCAAACATTTTCTTTCCACTAACACCAATCTTCCACTTATCTGGAATTCTCTTTCTAATCTGTCTCCTCATGACTTCATCCGCTTACCTTGTGCATGCCCAGGATCTGATGTTCTCTATATTGGAAAGTATTCTCTTAAGTCAACTCAGAGAATTGCCCTTTGGCTGAAGCACATACAATTTATCTAAGAGCTTCTTTAGAGTCTTTTAAAGTAAACTTTATATCAAAGTACAACAAATACAAAATTACACAAATCCTAAGAATGCAGAGCAAACATATCCATGTAATCAGTAACGTGAAAAAATAGAAAATTTCTACCACCCCACAATCATCTCTGTGTCTACTTCTAGTCACTAATTCTGAAAGAAAACTACTTTCATTACTTCTACACTATATATTAGCTTTGTCTGTTTTTGAAATTTACATAAATGAATTCTTCTCTGATCATCTTCTTTAACTCAACATTAGGTTTATGAGTCATTCATGTTGCTTGTGTGGCAACAGCTTGGTGATTTTCATTGCTATATGTCTGCCCTTTTACAAATACACCACTACCTATCCATCCAGTCTACTCTTGATGAACATTAGTTTTATTTCTAATGCCGAGCTATTATGAATTGTGCACTATAAACTTTACATATTTGTTGGTGAATATATGAACAATCTTATAGATTTTTTTTTTTTTTTGGTGAAAATACGTATGTACACACAAAGGAGAAACTTTTCTGTCTTTCTAAGATAGAATAATTTTTTGTTGTTGTTGTTGATTTTCTTTAAAGATTTTTTTTTTTAGGATTTAATTATTTATGCATACAAGCTGGGGTACAGGCCAGAGGCATGAGGCGGCGAGAGGGTTCACCAGAGACAGAGTGGGGAGCAGAACAGGCAGATCAGAAATACACTGCTGAGGGGAGCAGTGGGTGAGGCAGGAGAGGTCTGCTGCACCATGTGGGATTCTCCCCGGCTGAGCGTGAAACTCGCCTCGCCGCTGCCGACAGCTCCACAGTGCAGCGCTTAATCACTGCGCCACCAGGGAGGCCCCTGTTGTTGATTTTTTATTTTTTATTTATTTTTATTTTTTTAATTTTTTTAATATATATATTTTTATTGTTATTTATATCTTTTACATTTTGTATTCCCCTTAGGTAACCCACCACCAATTCACCCTTGATCCTACTCCATGGTCCCTTGTGTCCTTTTCTACTCCATTTTCTGCCTTTATCCTCCCCCTCCCCCCAACCCCCCAAGTGTCTCTCTTCCATCACCAATTATTCCACGTCACTTGTGTGCATAGCATGTATCATCATAGTTTTAATTTGCACTTCCACAAATTTCAATGAATACAAAGTTCATGTATTTCTGGCAATTCAGATATCTTTATGAAAAGCCAGGGTTTTTATTTCCAAATTAATGGAAGAGATTGGCATGTAATTGTCCCTTCTTGTAAACTCTTTTTCGGGTTTTAGTAGCAGGTTTATACTAACCTCATGAAATAGGTTGGGAAATGTTCCCCTTTTCCTATATTCTGAAGTTTATATAAGATCGGTATTATTTCTTCCTTAAATGTTTAGAATAACTAATCAATGAAATGCCACAGGCCCACAGTATTTTCTGTGAAAAGGCTTTTAATAGTAGATTTAATTTCTTTAATTAGAAAGTTCCAAAATTATAGATCTAATTATTAAGATTTTTGAGAAAATTATAAATTTCCTCTAAATTATCAAATATACTGCAATAAATTATTCTACACTATCTTAGTTTTATTTCTTTAATATCTCCATAATCTGCAATGTCTACTTTTCACTCCTAATATTGGTAATCTGTGTCTTTTTTTTTCAAGCCATCTTGCTAGGGGTTTGTTTAATCTCTTCAAAGAACTAACTTTTAACTTTGCTAAAATTGATTCATATTGTAAGTTTCTTTACTACTTCATTGATCACTTCTTTTAACTTTTTATTTTCTTCTATTTTATTTACAATTGCTGTTCTTTTTTTAGTTTCCTGAAGACTTAGATCATTCTTGCTATCAGCTTTATATACTTAATTGACACAAATGATAGAATTTTTTTACTGTTTTCTATGTATCTCTAATGCTTCTTTCCATATTTTCCGTTCTTATTTCTCTCTGAGCTGCAATTTAGATGTTTTTCTATTGACATATCTTCCACTCTATTAATCAACCAGTCTGTTATGAATTCATCAATTAAGTTAATTGTTTTTCAGTTCTAGAATTGCCATTGATTTCTTTTTAAAAATAGATTTTAACTCTTTGGTAAAATTCTTTATCTTGTTTTCTACTTTATTATTCTAATATTTTCTTAAGCATCCTAATCGTACTGAAGATCCTTGTGTACTACCAGTATCTATATAGATGTATATATACATATATATGCCTATATATATATATACACACACATATATAGATAGATGTATATATACTGCTGCTATATACTGCTATATGCTGATATATACTGGCATCATCTATAGGCCTGTTTTCTGTTATCTATTTTTTCTCTTATTTGTAGTCACATGATTCTATCTTTGGCATCCCTGGTAATTTGTTTTTTAAAGATTTATTTATTTACGCATACAAGCTGGGGTACAAGCCAGAGGCGTAGGGTGGAGAGAGGGTTCACCAGAGACAGAGTGAGGAGCAGAACAAGCAAATCGAGGAAAACACACTGCTGAGGGGAGCAGTGGGTGAGGCAGGAGAGTTCTGCCTCGCCATGCGGGAATCTCCCTGGCCCGGCATCGAACTCGTATTGCCACTGCCAACATCTCCACAGCGGAGCACTTAACCGCTGCACCACCAGGAAGGCCCGCTCCCTGGTAATTTTTTATGGAATACTGGAATATGTATCTATTATTAAGACTCTGTGTTAATTTAATGTCAATTTCATCCAGAGATTTGACTTGCCTCTGCCAGACAGATGGAGTAAAATGACCCACCAGACGCAGACTGGATGTAGTATTGGTATGACTCAGTTTACCTGTAGTTTACTTCAATTCCTAAGGCCTACCTGTCTTCTAAAGGAGCCCCAAACTCTAATCCTTATGTCTAATCCTGACAAGACTGCTGAGACCTTCTCTCTGCTTTGTGCAGGATTTCTGCTTAGCTTCTTAGCCTTCTGAATCACAGCTTTATATTTTTAGCAAATGTATTGAGGAGAAATCTTATGTCAATATTAGTTTTCCACCCCATCCTTCTCTTACCCATCCCACTCTCCTCCCGAAGAACAAAATTGCTGTTGGTTTTCCTATCCTCCAGTAGCAGCCCTCCTTATAGGAAGTAACCTCTTTCCCCAAACTAGAAACAGCAAAGTTCCCAATGGAATAAATTGATACAGAATATTGGTTAAAATCTCTGGTATTTCCCCCATTTTGGAATGTTCCCTCCCTCCTCTGTTTTAATTGTTTCAGAAGCTCTGCCATACCTTGAAATTAATTGTTTTATTTGGTTTTATCTAGATTTTTTAGTTGTTTCTGACTGGTATATTACAAACTATTTCATCATAACCGTAAGTAAAAATCTGCAAGTTTTTTTTTTTAGATAGGTAATGGGGGCCCTTATTGTGGAACAGAAGAGGAGCTTCTGGAAGATCCAGTGTCTAAGTGTTCCCTGGTGAGGTTTTATCTCAATGTATCAAAGATTCAGAATAAACTGTTTGTGATTATGACTCTTCAATAGCTTGATGAATAAACATAGACTAGTCTTTCCATTTTCCCCACCAAATAAAAGAAAGCATTATCTGTTTTTCTTATTTGATAGCATTGTCATAAGAAAAATGATTTGCTTAACTGTTTTGTAACCTTTGATGCACTTTAAGAAGATGGTCAGTCAATATGTGATCAAATATTTGTTTCTCTTGTCATTATTTCTCTAGTGTTTCTCCCCCAAGTAGACTGTCAACACTTTAAGAACAAGACCTATGACCTTCCATTTTATTCCCTGCAGTTTTCAGTTTAGTGTAAGTCACAAAATAGACATTTTATAAAAATATTACTGAAAAAAATGCCACTTTACCCTGTGTCTGTCCATGATTAAGTACAGACAAAAAGCCTCATTTTTGTTTTTATCAATCTATCAATCTGCCAGCTTTGAGAGTTACACTATTTTATGTTGACTAATTTGGGAAATAATTTTTGATAACTAGCTTTTCCTATTTCATCTTCCCAGTTAAAATAATCTTAGCACAAGGGATGTTCAATTGTGTAGACGAGCAAATGACTTCACTGCTGATAATCATTAGACCAAACTACTTTTTACAGTAATTGCAAGCATTTGGCAGAAATGGATCACCTCTCACACAGATGAGGCACTTAAAGTGAAATGCTTCTATCTACTCATCCATTCCCTATTCCATTGACCCTTCCTTCATCTAAGAGCAAAAGGAATCAGTTGCTTATTTCAAGGTAGTCTTGAAAATCATTTAGTTATAATTAAAATTTGCAATATCCTGTAACTAAATATTATATTCTAATATTTTCTGCCAAGAATTGAATTTGCTAGGCATGACACATTTATTGCTGGCAATAGATGTACCAAAACGTACCAACACCAGGGAATTAATAAATACCACAGCCCTCCTATGGAGAAAGTTGCATGAATATTTAATAGGAAATGCATGATGAATTTCTTGCATGATTATGCAGAAAACATTTGGGAATGGTTGCAGCTGTTACATGAACTAACTCAGTCTCTTTTCCCCCCATCTATTTCCACCTTTATCAACCTCAATATTGTACTTGAATTTCAGCAGTAAACTACTTCCAATGATGAGTGTTGCAGACACCTGTCAATGTTTTAGGCAAAGTGTGATTCTTTACATATGCTATTTGTGTGTGTGTGCTTACAACTTTCAGTGGTGCATTTTGAGAGAACAACTGAGAAGTTCTTGGAGATTAGAAGGGCCATCAGGGAAATCTGACTCAAAAGAGAAGGTGAAAGAAGCTAAAAGAATAACAGCTGCCACTCACGGGTGTGTCAAATTTTTTCTAACACCTTTAGATCTCCACCTAAGTGCCATGAAAATATACTCCAATCTAAGATTAGATGGTTTGTTTTGGGCATATTCTCGATGGTTCTTAGTATTACAAGATTTTTATCTCCTTTTATGTATATTAGATAGCCCTGAACTTCCCCCAAATCTTTACTTTTTCAGCAGGTAAAATATTTCTTTACCATTTTTGAAGATCTGGCATATTTATAAGATTGAAAGATCATAAGAAAAGGATTTTTTTTAAATCAAGAGTTAATTAGGGCCTCCCTGATAGTGCAATGGGGTAAGCCACAGGCACTATGAAGCTATCCAGAGCCACTGCAGCATGAGTTCGATTCCCAGCCAGGGAGCTTCCCACATGGTGCAGCAGACCTCTCCTACCTCGCCCGCTGCTCCCCTCAGCAGTGTACTTCAGTCTGTCTGCCTGTTCTGCTCTCCACTCTGTCTCTTGTGAATCCTTTCACCACCACCCCCCCACCTCTGGCCTACACCCCAGCTTGCATGCATAAATAAATAAATCTTTTTTAAAAAGAGTTAATAAATGGAAATTGTTCATCAAAATTGTGTGAGCAGTGAGGTCAACATGTATTGAAAACCAATTTGTTTGAGTCTTTGGAGCTTTAAAGGGCATCTCTCTGAAACAAAAGGCACTTTCGGTTTCCATTCAAGCATTCCAATTCAAGTAATCTTGAGCATCATGTTTCTGGGAAGTGGGGATTTCAGAGAAACCTCAAACTCTGGGATACCATAGATAGAACACAATGTTATCAGATCTCTAGAGGGAGCTATTTTTGACAATGACCTGTGACCTTGTAATAATTTGCAAGTGACACACTATCTCTGCCCTTAGAGCAATTTAAGGTTTACTAGATGCCATTAAAGAGCTGGTGCCTGTTCTACAAGCATCCCAGGCCAGGTAGGTTCATCGTTGGTTCAGGCAGCTTGAAAAGAATCTTGGTGCCCTTGGTATCATCCTCACAGGTTAGGGGAAACAAGCCAGCAGGGAGACAGCAACCTGGGTCCCCCCCTGGGAATCCCTATACGCTCATTCCTCTCTTAGCCATTCTCTGACACTCTCTACTGTACTCCCCCGCACGGTCCTCTGCCGACCTGTCCTTATATGCACAGTCTCTGGCTCAGGTTCACCCACTCACGCACGCCCATGCCGTACTCCAGGTGCTGCCATCAGGCACGTGTGTAAGACCACAGGTGTCGATCATTGATGCTAATGGTGGGAGGACAGAAAAACCTGATAATTTCCATTACCCTATAGCATCCCATAAATTATCAAGTGATAATTATATTCTTGGCTTCAAACCAGGAAAAAAAATCCTTCTTAAGCATATATTTGTTCCCCAAGTGTAGAATGAGATGAGTTGCACCTCCTAAAATGATGACTTTATTTACAGGCTTCACATTTTGGAATCTATTTTTGGTCAAAGTCCTTGGTCAGCCTTGACAAAGACTCTACAATCTTAAAGACAAATACATGTTCACTGATTCAAATGTTTCTGTCTAGAGACAGTTTAGGCGAGACAGTTAAAATCCCAAAGCTCAAGAATGTGTACCCAAGGTTTAAAAAAAAATATGTGAATAATACTAGAAAACAAGTTTCTTTTCCAAAAGCTACAATGGAAGCATGAAGCAAGACCGTTCATGTCCTGGTTCCCCTGAGAGTGTCCCACTGGAGTCCAAATATCTAATATATGAGGATTGGAGGGTAAATGAAGATTGGTCAGGCTTTTATGCCTCTGACTTCTGTAGCTATCACCTGGTGCCTTGTGCTGATGCAGGATGCACTTGGGAGCATGGGTGTGGGGCTTGCGTGCCTGATGGTGGACACCTGGAGTACAGTGTGGGCATGCATAAGTGTGCATACCTGAGCCGAGAGACTGAGGCTATAAGGGTGACATAACACAGAGGATGGGTGCAATGTAGACAGCTGTGAGAGGAAGAGATCATAAGACAATGCCAGAGAAAGCCCAGAGGAAAAAGCTCAAGTTGCTGTCTCCCTGCAGGCTTGTTTCCCCTGAATACCACTAAAAACCTGTGGGTATGGTGCCAAGAGCCCCAAGTTTCTTTGAACTGACTTTGAACCTACCCAGCCTGGGATGGTTGCAAAACAAGCATTCTTTGACAAGTTCACCAGAAAAATTCATAGTGTCTCACACTACTGAGGACAACCAATGTTACAATCCAAAGCCCTTACAAACACATTACACAGAATGGTGCTAAGTCATGCAAAGGTCATTCCCAATAGATAAATGTCTATTGTTAGCCATCATAGAACTTTAACCAACAAATAGTGTCTTGAGGATACAATTTAAATGAAAAGACTCATATTACCTCTTCCTTCCATTTTGCCAAAGATAGTTTAAAATTATACCTACTTCTAGTGCAAAAATAAGTAAAAATGTTGATTCAAGCTGAATCAACCAGATTACCTCATTTACAGGGGTCCTTCTTTGGCACTTATAGAATATTTATATGCAGGCAGACGTCTTTCATGGGAGAAGACAGCTAATGGACGTACATTATTCTACAAAGAGACAACTGAAATCCATTTTAACCTGGTCATTAGAATATTATTATGTTGATTAAAACTTTAGTTTCATAGAAGTAAGTAGTAGAATGGTGGTTACAGAGGGAGAGTGAATTCATATTGAGCAAAGGGTACAAAATTTCAGGAATGCAAGATGAATGAGTTTAGGAGATCTAATGTATAGCATGGTAATTATAGTTAGCAGTACTACATTGTATACTTGAAATTTGCTAAGGTAGATCTTAAGTGTTTTCACCACCAAAAACTTTTATGATGATATAAACCTCCATCAATATATACTTAATATAAACCTCCATTACAGCATGATTATAAAGTGGTAGAGAAGCATTGTCAGTTATAGTCAAGTAAAATTGGTTAAATATTTATACTAACTCATAGGGATAAAATAATGTAAGGAAGTTGACTTTACTTTTTTTTGTATCCTGCAGATATTTCAATGTTACTGCTCATGTAAATGAAGATGAAAAAAAATTCTTTTAAAATAAGTAACATTGCTTAGTGTTAATCCACCATATTTATATTATATTTAGAAACTGATTAGACCTAACTCAGACTTCCTCTAAAGAAGTCCATTTCAAGCCGCCCATTGGGCACCCACCAACTTCCTGTTGCCTGGAACTTTTATTACAATGGCTCATTAAAACTCCTTGTTCGTATTTGCATTTTACTCTTGGGCAATTTTACCACACAGAATTGTGATAAGCTTGCAGACTGATCCTACTCATTATGTTTAATCATAACTGCAATAAAGGAAATCATCACATCATGCCTCTATCTCAAATATACTGCAATGATTTTACAACAGAATTGGTATCTTACAATAGCCTTGACATATTCTCTCTCTCTCTCTCTCTCTCTCTCTCTCTCTCTCGGCTGTTGAAACATAACATAAAAGCATACAATGAATGTGAAAGGTCTCCATTTTTAATTAGAATGTATGATTAAAACTAGGGAAAAGCTTGCCTGAAAGCAAATGTAAGTAGAGGGGGAAGGGGGAAAGAGAGGGAGACAGAATGGATGAATATCATTAAAGGGTTAGTTGATCCTCTGTGGCTACACCACACATCCCTGCTCTAAGACATTCATCTCAGTGTGGTCCAAGAGGATCCCCAGGTTGTTTCGGGTTGGTCCCCTGCATGTTAAGGTTTACATTATAGTTTAAGAGAGTCAATGCTTCAGTTTCTGGCGTAAGTTACTAATTTTCTTATGCTAATGAAAAACACACATCAGCTCCTTGAAATTCCCAAAAGCAACATCAGTTTTGCCACTAATTGCAGCACTGTTGGAACAGTGGGGGGAAGAGGGGAATGATTACAATAGCAATAGTTGGGATCAGGCTCTTCGCCTCCCTGAGTGGTCCTCTTGAGTGAAAACATTTGAGACTTGCCACTCCTAGCCTTGAGTTCTCATGAATTTTAAGAAATTGGAAGCTCCCATGAGCACCGGAGTGTGATGAAATAATGAAACGCTGGCCTAGGAGACATGAGGAAGAAAGCCTGGTTCAAACTTCCAAACCCTGGCAGAAGGGAATTTGAGACATAACCATTTGATCTTCTGTCTCAACCTGACAAGATATTTCTCTTCAGGGCCAAAAGCACTCATACTGGATTCTCCAACAACTGATACCTTATGCATGAGAATATTCTAATGAATCTGACAAGTACAAATATCATAAATTGCTTTTCCATAAAACATCATTTTTCTAATAACCAGAGGACACTGTGATGCTGAAAATTCTCCCAAAACTTTGGGGAAATCACCAGGGGCTTTTTCTTCCCTCAAGTCTGTCTCGGGTCTTTCTAATCCTCATTGCCAATGCATAAAAAATTGGCTTTTGCTCAACTGAATTTGTTCTATGGGTAGTAAGAGAAAATATAGCAAAAAAACTGAAGACCCCATTACATACAATATCTCAACTTGTGCATATTCAAAATATACATGCTCTGAAGACATTTGACTAAAATTATAATTTTGTTGTGAGGCAGGAGCCAGGCAGGAAGCCCATACACAATGAATTGATTTCCAAGTCTTATTTGTGGCTGATTTGAGGTTAGAGAGATTTCTGGACTGGGTGGAGTGGTAAGATGAATGTTTATTGTTTAGGATTTAAAAGGCCCATTATCATGCAGACTCAGTAAGGTTCTGCCACACAAAACTGAGAGCTGGGCCAGCAGGCAACTGATTCAAGTGACAAGAGGTGAGCTGCATCAGCCCTTCCATGGTAATCAGACATGTCCCAGCACTTGAAGGAACCCTGGCACAGTATGAGAGCAGATAGAACTTATTAATCAGACCTACTCTTAACACTAATTAGAGGCATCCCCCAAGTTACAAAATAAATGGATGCCTTGGCAATAAAGCAACATTTGGTATATTAAATCCTGGATTTCCAGTGAATCCTCTTACTGTAATTGCAAGTGGGTTTCGATAGAAAAACTGTCTCATGCCATTAATCGGGACTGTGAGATATCTCCCATTTCAATTTCCTACCTTTCACCTTCTTATCATTAGTTCTGAATGAAGTGTCTGTCCAGGGGTCAGGAATAGTGAGGTCTGGTTCTGATTCTTCCATTCATCAGCTGTGGGACCTTAGTAATGCAGTTTCTCATCTGGCCAAAGAAAGGTGTTGAGCCTGATGAGTACAATGCAACAGTTGGGGAATCATAGATCCCCATGGATATTCTGCGCAAGTTACAGACCCTCTGTCCAGAACAATACATGGACACACATGAACATGAGCATGGACACGACACGTGGTGCACAATATCAGGAATATCAACACACACCCACTCGAGCAGCCCTGGTTTAAAACCCTTGAGCCAGATACCCTAAGGTAATTTTGTAACCGGGATAAGTACAAAGTCCAGTAAAGGTGGTGCCCCCTGGAGGGGGTTTGCTGATGAGAATGAATAGCCCCAGGGAAAATGCTAAGTTTGCAGTATGGTGTGGAGACTCTGATGAAAAATAAAAGGGATTGAAGAAGAGGGAGTCAGTCGCCACGATGTAGGAAAAGAAGAAGCAGTTGCCATGATGTAGGAATAGAGGAATCAGTTGCAGAAAATGTAGCCGTGAGGATTGAGAATTTGGAAATCAGACACCAGAAGTTTTTGAGCCACCAGGATATAGATTGAGCATTTTTGGAATCATTAGTGACTTTGGGACCAGCGACTCTGGAGGCTTTGCAAGCAGCTGAGCAATGAAAACTGCTCCCAGTTTTGTTTTTACTGCAGCTGAAGAAAGAAGACAGAGGCCCGAAGCGGGCGCCTTCCTAAAATGTGTGAGTGTAGTCTGTTGGGCCATCTGGCTGCTGTAGTTGCTGTTTGCAGTGTTGTTGGCCTGGTGCTGTGCTGGGGAACCATGGCAATTCCAGGAGCACCTCCAGTTGTGTTTTGTGTCGTCCTCGTGAGTTAGAACCTGGCCTACAGTCTAATTGTTGCTTGTCTGCAGAAGAAGGAAGACGCCATTTTGGAAAGGTGGCCTATTGTTTGGAAGAGGAGCCACATCAACAGTGGCTGGAATACACCACCTTTGTTACTTTTCTGGGACTTAAAAGGACTGGACATTGCTTTAAGTAAGGTAAATGGCCATATGTTGACTTTAGTAATTTTTTACTTTTTCCTGTTCGTTAAATAAATCTCATTGTTATTGTTTCCCAAGCCTGAGTAGTCTTGCAATTGTGCACACAGGTGCAAAACCAAGATAGGGACTGGTAAGCAATTGGGGCACTGCCTTTGGCCAATTTTGAAGGCCCATTTGCCCGGTATCAGTTTGATCTTTAAAATCTATGAGGACCTCCCTGGTAGTGCAAGGGGTTGTCTCAGCAGTATGAAGCTGTCTACAGTCACTGCAGCACTAGTTCAATCCCCAGCCAGGGAGATTCTCACATAGCACAGCAGACCTCTCCTGTCTCACCCTCTGCTCCCCTCAGCAGTGTACTTCAGTAGATCCACCTGCTCTGCTTCCCACTGTCTCTGGTGAATCCTCTCACCACCCCACACCTCTGGCCTACACCCCAGTCCTTCTATGCATAAATAAATAAATCTTAAAAAAAACAAAAATATAAAACCTTCTATGATTGTGGTTTCATGACCAGCTTCCACATGGAGATAATGGATTATAGACATCTTGACTTAGGTGCGTACCTGGGTTTATTCTTGACTGACCAAGATGGATGTTTTCCCCTTTCTTTATGTCTGCTGCCTCTACTCAGCATGGGCAGGGAGAGATTTTGCATTAGTAATTTACGATTAGGAAGACATCAAATCCCAGTAGTGTACTACCATGAAATAAGGGACACCTACCTACATGAGTTAAGTCAGAACTTCAAAGGCAGACTGCATTAAAAAAAATGGCCAATGGAATGCGGTCACAGGCTTAGATGTGGTAGAAGTGGTAGCAGAGGCTTGTACTGCACCAACTTGCATCTCCATCTTCCGTCTGTGCTGGTCAATGCTATGAAGTTTTTGCTTCCAGCATATTGAAACCTGAAAGCAAAACATTTGACAATACCTAAAAATCATTACTCTCCAGCTTTTAAAATTATTAAATAATAGAGGTTTCTCCTATTATCCAAAAATAGAGTGGTCCTATGAAACTGTAAGAGTCATCTGCATAAAAAGGGGAGATACTATATTCTCTGCACTACTATGTGAAGACAGGTAACATGGAAGGCAGGTGGACTCAGGGGAGACACATGGAGAAGAAGGCCCTGCTTGTTTCTCAGCTTTGGACTTGCATCAGGGGCTTGAGGGACTTGCGGGACATGGAGGAGAGACAACTGGGGAAGCTGACAATGGCAGCTGTTGTCTTAATTTTAAACTTTGATTTTGCTCCTTTCATCCCAGATTTTCGAGTCCCTTCTGCCCCTTTCCTATGTTCCCCACCAGAAAGTGCCTTAAGCTTAAGGTAAGCATTTGGGCTCAGTGACCCTGCTTCAGGATAACCCTGTTTGTCTACACATTTACCCACGAGGGGATGGGTGACTTTGCGTATTTTATTCAGGATATTCCTTCATCTCTTCTCTACGCACACTAATCCTTCTAAGTATGCTTTGTTTTGGGGCACATGGATGGCCAGACACCTCTTAGATCCTGCAAGTTTGGGGGACCTGGGGTGCCCCTTTGGTCGCCTGCTAACAGAAACTTCCCTAAGCTAAAATGCTGCTAGTCAAAGCTATAATTACATTTCATTTATTTTGGAAATTTGGGGGGCATTCCAAATCCCAAAACTAACCTATCAATTTGAACCAAATGACATTAACATTTAATAAAAAAAAAAAGGAATGATCTGATACAACCTGAATAAAATTGTTTCGGGAAGGAGCTCAGGGGCGCCACTCTTGCTGCTCCGGTGGACGACTGCCTCTTTTACGGCAGCAGCTAAGTAAAGGCTGACGTTTTTCTCACTTTTCGACCTTTGTCGTAAATGCGGAAGTCCTCTTTGGATTTCTTTAGGTTAGTGAAAACAGGTAGAAATGTAGGTCTTAATGTGAACTTTCAAAAAGCAGGGTAGGCTTGAGTCTTTCCTGACCAACCTCCACCAACCTCCACCAACCTCCACCAACCTTTCTCCACCAACCTCCAGCTCCATCTGGCACCCCGAGGGGGACAGTAAGGGGAGAGGGCAGCATTGCTCCATCATCCCTTCCCTCCGTTACCCTTCCTCACCAGTTTCTCTTTCTGTTACAGGGCAGCCCCGATATAAATGGGGTGCCTGTCTGGGTTCTTACCCGTGCAGTTAAAAGGGACTTAAAAGACTCAACTGCAGACACACGCAATAAAATTAATAAAAGGGTTTATTTACAAAAGGGAAAGGAAAAAGATGAAGAATAAATTGGTGAATGTGTCCTACCAGTTCCGCTGAGCTGGAATCTCATGGCCCACTCAAAAAAACTTGGCAAACCACCACCACGAGCAATAGCCTCCCTCCAAGCTACAGGTCTGATATTTAAATCCCCAAAACCATTTCTTTTTTTTTTTTTAAGATTTATTTATTTATACATACAAGCTGGGGTACAGGCCAGAGGCGTGGGGTGGCAAGAGGGTTCACCAGAGACAGAGTGGGGAGCAGAACAGGCAGATCAGAAATACACAGCTGAGGGGAGCAGTGGGCAAGGCAGGAGAGGTCTGCCGCACCTTGTGGGACTCTCCCCGGCTGGGTGTAGAACTCGCATCCTGCGCTGCTGACAGCTCCACAGTGCAGTGCTCAACCGCTGTGCCACCACCATTTATTAACTCCACCCTCAGTCCTCAGCATCCTTCCTTTGGTGATAATGGCATTCTGGGATACGTAGTCCTAGGTGTCTTGGATCTCTCTGGCTTGAGGTGGGGGTGGGGTCCTGGGACACTCCCCTTTCCTGAGGACCACCCTCTTACATTTCCATGCCCATGTTTGCTGGAGGCAAACAACCCTATTATGCAGGAGATGCTCTTGGTCAAATTCCAGAAGACTGTGGGGAAACAAATCAGAAGCAGTAATATTTACAGATTCTGAAGGGATCCTCTATTATATTTTTAATCCTAATGGAGACGCAAAAAAAATGATGCTCATTATTTCTTTGAAATTCTACAAAGAGGGCCTCCCCAGTGGCACAGCGGTTAAGCACTGCACTGTGGAGCTGTTGGCAGCAGCGACTTAAGTTCAACACCCGGCTGGGGAGAATCCCACACGGCGCGGCAGACCTCTCCTGCCTTGCCCGCTGCTCC